>JAMKCH010008115.1:0-45193 GCA_023653785.1 Ophioderma brevispina
GGGGAAATTTTAGCCAAATTGGTATCAAGAAAGTGGACAAAAAAACGATACTTATTAGTCAGCTCGGTACACTATTCTCTACACAAAAAGATGATAGGCATTTTGGCATGGTAGCTATAACCAGGTAGGGGACAATTAAGGATACACAGGGTAAACATTTTAAAATGATCCGGTCATGTTGAAAAGTATGCCACATCATTTGTCAACCATAGGATTCCAAAAAGGTTATAGTTTGTACTATCTTACAACCAAGGTTTGGACTTAAAGAGACACTGCCAAATTTTCGTTTATGATTTTATCGAAGAAACGTATGTGTCCCCTGCTGAAGAATAGGTCTTTAGAGCCCTTGGAACCGTTATCTTTGTTTTGGCATTTGCATAAAAAAGCCGTCGTCTAAGCCAATCAATTCACGCGTGCTTTAATGGGCCATTGGTCCAATGGGCTATGTCTGGTCTCCCAGGTTTTGCAATTGTTGTTATCTTTTTCGTCATCATAGCATCTGATCTGCGTAGGAGTAGGTTGTAGTTTTGATCATTTGACAAAAAAACTGTCTTTTTACCCTCCCACCTCTCCCAGTTAAATTTTTGTTTAGTACCCATGTAGGAAGAAAGTGATTTTTCAAAACACACATTAAAAAAACTATGGCAATTGTATTCGTTACAGGCACTGTGTGAACCGAAGCAAAGAGGATTTGACTTCAGGCTCAAAGCAATTTAGGCTCAATGTATCAATTTTTATAACTTATTAAAGTGTACCTTTAAATTTATATGTCCACGAGCAGATCAAATTTTATCTCATTCTATTTAATTTAGTCAAGCGATCCTAGGGTTATCTGACTTCAGGTTAATTTTCGCTCAAATCCAGCTAATGGCATTCAATAAGTGAAATATCATTTTGCTTTGTTCAGATAATGTACTGTGAGCGAAACTTAGAGGTATCTGACTTCAGGCTTTGCTGTTATGTCTATGGTACCATTTATTGTTTAGAAGTTCTTAAAGGTATTTGACTTTGGGAACCAGAAAAACCAGTTATCTCCACTTTTGGCTCACAGATTCATTTCATTTTATAATTATCTCCGTCTGATGCGAGCGTACCGGGCTAAAGGTTAAAATCTCAATTTGTAATGTATACTTCAATTGTATCATTAAAATGGTTCTCTGAGGAAATGGTTTTGGCTTGTATTAAATACCCATATAATTCATTTGTAGGATTGATAGGGGAAACTCTCTCCAAGTCTTTGCATGCAATCACAGATGTACTAATTTACATTATGTAGGCTTTCAATTCTTTACAATAATGTGGCTTTACAAGTCAATCTAATTAGGTTAGAGGAAGCTGTCCTTATGCCTAGGCTTTTAAAATGGTGTAGAATTTGCATGTTGGCTTTGCAGATGGCTGAATCTGTAGGTCAGGTAAGGGGGAATAGGTCTCAAGGAAACCTTTGGTCCTTATGATGAAATGAATTAATTAAATTTCAAGCCTTGTCTAAATTGCCTTTGGTGGAGAACCTGCCTGATTATTGAATAAAGGGACTACGTCCTCACGCCACGATGTGGATGCTATAGCAAAATTTTTGTCTTCTCCATTCTTCAGTCGGGGACAATTGATAAAAAATAGTGCGCCCGCAAGATTTTCAATCGATATTTTGGCATGGTTGTAAAGATTTTTATATTACAAAACCCTCACCCGAAATAATAAGGACCAAATCAGTACAGGAGTGTGTAATTTAGCGTCGCCGGCGAGCGAAATTCAGCAGACGACGAAAATTTCGTTTAACACAAGAAAACAGGCACCGTACTGCATGTTTCTCACGCTAGTACCACTGTTGGACCGGTCTATAACCTTGTGGTTTTAATATTCATGAGTACGAGTCAAAAATATCATGGAAATACACATTTGTTGATTAAAGTTTGGAAAATTAAAATTGCGGCCTACAAATTACAGGATGTCTTTATCCTCATATCAAATGTCCCTATCTGGTTTGGGGATGTTATTTTTAGTGTAAAATTATATCTCTGTTCTTCCATGGGCCTAGGACTCTATTTGAGAGCAAAATTGAAGCAATTTATTTGTGAAAAGGTGACAGTGCCAGTTTAAGGTTAAAAAAACATCAAAAAATAGGTCAAATTTCAGTGTAGAGGGTCAAAAATTTAAAGTGCGCCGATTTGATGCAAAATGGGGTAAATTTTTGGTGGCGGTTCATAGGCATTCAAATCAAGAATAGTTTGAGTGTCTCAAATGCGTAGTTACCAAAGTAGGAGGGAAACAAGGCCAAGCCCAATTGAATACAATGGGACGTAGACCTTGTGTCCCTACATTGGTAAACAAACAATTAGACCAGTCAAACTATTTCCTTATTTTGATCCTATGTTAGGTTCCACCAATAAATATGCACATATTTTATGCCAAATCGAGCAACTTGAAATGTGACCCATGTGGCAACTGCAAATGACCCTTTGTATTGATTTTGCTGTTGTAGCTATAACTCCAAACCTTTGCTGTAGTTAGTACAAAAACGATACATTTTGAGAATCCTTATGATCAGACAAAACATGTGGTATACTTTTCAACATGATCGAGAACAATTTTCAAATCCCCCCCGGTAAAACCTTGGTTACCCCTACCTGGGTATAGGACTATTCGAGAAATTGCTATCACGGCTTTTGTGAGGCCATGATATACTGATGCTGATAATAAGCGTGTTTTGTACAATTGCAGGATCCGAACATTTGCTCGGCTCATGCTACTAAATTGTACAACTTTGTGTCTATGGAAATTGCCAGTTATGCTGGCATGCGAAATTTTGGATCATGGAAGAAGGAGGAACAATAGCTAGCCCATGATATCAAAATTGGTATCTGGGGTATCTGACGTCGTTGGTACGGGTCCTCCCTTTTGGATACTTTGCCCACTTCTATACCCTGGTGGGGGCATTAAATAATTTAGGCAGTTTAAGACGGTACAAAAAAATCTAGAAAGGGAACCATGCCTTCGGTAGACAAGGGGGTTAAATAACTAGGTAACAAAACCACGCTTAAATGGGAAAGGTTGTGGGACAATTGTTTTCAATAGGGGGGCAATTATTTTAATGAATAAAAAAGAATGGACAAGATAAATATGTCGGTAAAACGCCAAACAAACACAACACTAAATTAAGAAGAGAATAATAGATGAGATTTTTGTTTTGGCCGTCGCCGGCATCCAACCACTCAAATTATTGGGATGCCTCCATTAGAACATCATCTAAGATGCCAAAACAAAAAATCTCATCTTTTATTCTAATAATGGATGGCGGAGCTTGACCTAAACCAATCACATTTCTTGTTAACATGATAAAACCATGCCCAATGAATAACTCATCTACATGATACATAAGTTGAGCTGACCAATGAATCAAAGGTAGGCATACGGCGTTAAGCTTGGAACTATGAAGGTCTATTACGAACACTGTATCAGGGTAATACCCTTCTATCATTCGCTCCATACACGGAACAAGTTTCACTTGGCGCAGTTTCGTCGATACTTGGATGGCGACATTTGTTGAGTTCTCCCTGTTCGGAGTCACGTAGTCGAAGTCCTCGCTTTTCTTGACTTTGTAAAGCTTAGAAACATGCTTCGGCTTAATTCCTCCGGCACCGACTAGAGAACCGAAGAGATCCAGATCATTCCTCCCACCTTGAACGTGGAATTGCCATAACAATATCGACGAGAGGAACAGCCGTCGATGGGTTTGCTCATTGCATGAACTCAGCTTTCAAGTAGCTTACAAATCATATCATGTAGTTGAATATTCCTGCCAAGAAGAACGGACCACGCAAAGCAGCTTTTTTGCATTCAATATCATGACACATGGGATGTTGATCTTCGCTTCTCCGTCATCGATGTGAATGTCTTTAACAGCTGACCAATTGTGCAAGCCCCATGTGCCCACCAGTGCGTTCTGTATACTGCCGATTCTGGGCCTCTATCTTCGCATATGGAAATAATCCCTACCAATTCCAATATTGAGAAACGATGTCGAACACTTGTTGTCATGGTTGAGAAATGGCTTAAGGGCTCTAAGTAAGGGCTGCGTTCCCGACTCTTCGGCTAGGTTGGAAGTGAAGATGCGATCAAATTGACAGGCTTTAATCAAGTCTCACATGCAAGTCCAGCACAGTTCCAAACAATAAAAGAGGTGGTAAGAAGCCCCCAAAGGTTTCAAACATGTTATCACCTTCTTATCTGATCCGATTAGTATCATGAAACATAACAACCATGTGTTGTTGTGTGATGCTTCTTTACCTTTAGGTAATCCCATGAACCGAAGGGAAAAAGATCATGCCGATGCAATACACACAACTCAGCTTCGTCGGAGAAGTTAGTATTCGGAGGATTTTCCTGATATCATTGGGTCTGTGGGATTTGTTAGCCAGTTAGTGAGGATGTCGTACTGCAAATACTATGCTTGGTACCAGGTGGTGAAAATTCCCATTTTGCAGGTATTGTCAAACTGATAGTACGAACTCTTGGAATTTCATTATTGTACACATCTATGCCTTCCGCTGCTGTTGGTGAATTACTGAACACAAGTTCTCGTTGCTTATGAAGGTCAATATAATTTGTATGACCTCTTCGACATTCTAAATGAGCAGATTTGCCAAACTTCCCGCCATTGGCGACATGTCTGCTCAGTAATTTGGATGATACCTCTAGGGACTTCACCCAAGGCCTTTGCTGTAAAACCTCTGCAGTGCCGTCAGGACAGTCCACAGGAAATTGTAGTCCTCTTCGTCAAGTGAAGGAGTACCAGAGAGTAGTGATTCTTGCAGCTATATCGTCTTCATCAGGATGCTTAAACATATGTATAGATCGAAGACTTCCGGATGTACGAAAAGGGTTCGGACATGTTTAGCACAGTGTGAAATTTCCCTCAAATTCTTCAGGTAGCGAAGCAACGGGGTGAATTCCAATTTCTGGATTACCACAACCTGCCATTTAGAATGGAATAGTCACTTCTTCTTGGACCTTTTCCAGCAGAAAACCAATGTCTTCTCTGCACTCATTTGCAAGTAGATTTAACATGTAAATTGACAGGGCATTGCCAAAAATAATATGGCGCGCCTAGAGAGTGCACGTTGACTTTGAAATAGCCTTGAAGGGATGGAGCGATTTTGATCTCTTGTGTGCGTTCGGACAATTGCGATGTGATCCTGCAAGTTCTGCTGGCACGTTTCCTTGCAATACCAAGCATTGTTGCAGCTGCCACACTGTAAAGTAAAACATAAAAATATAAAATTACTGGACTTAAGGCTGACTCCAGTTTTTTTAAATATACTTATTCTGATGTATTAATTAGAAATAGCTAACTAGAACTACAGATATTCACCTAGTGAATAAAGTCCGGGAACCGAGACAAACTATACTTTTTTTTACATCCTTATAATGGAACATACATGGTGTACATTTAAACACAAATTTTATTTGATTTCAAATTACCCCTGTACTAATTGTTACCCCCTTATTTACAAAGTTCCTAACATTTCCCATGTGTAGAAAAATTGGATTTAGCACCTTAAAATATAGAAAAACACCTTCAAACCTTCTCCCCAAACTTCTAGCAACCGGGATTTCATTTATAACCCTACTAAAGAAGCGTTGCGATTTGTTTGCAAACAAAAGCGGCCGGGGTCCGCCCATGTGGATTCGGTGGCTCGTGTTGATAAGTGGGTTGTGTTACGTGGGGGGGTGTGTTGGCATCTTTTGGTTGGATTCAGTATGGAATCTATGAATGGAATTGAAAGTGTGTATCAATAGCTATTGAAAAGATGGAGGGCATAGATTACAAAATCTATTGCCTTTAATATAATTCAGTTATTTTTAAACTTGCTTTGAGTATTTGTAATTCGATCGTTATTATATAGTCGTGGTCACGACATTGTGTCGAATCTGATTTTTTGGTCAAATGAAGTTAGTCGTTATGGTTGCATTTTATTTAATCTGTATTGCACCCCAAATAAAAGTGAAAATACATATCCTGACCAAAATAGCCGCAGGCGAATAACGCCCATTTGTATAAACGGGTTTTCCACAAACAATCGAAGACGTATTCGATAGCTTTTGTGTGTTCCAATATCTCAAAGCACACAGATAAATGGCGAACGAAACGTATTCGTGGGACAAAAGATTGTACTTAAGTATCAAAATCGATAATAGGTCTTCAAGATTTAAGGCATCGGTTTGAAGTTACCTTTTATACTTCATGAGGGATTGGTCATTGTTATTTCAATTTTAATTTTGGTTTGATGTTAAATTCTTGTATAATTGAAACATAGGGTCTGTGCGTCGTGAAAAGAATTATCCAATTGTTGTAGTCTTAACATTTGTACAAATAAACCATTTATCACTTTATAGGGGGACATAGTGACTTACTAAAGGGACGAGTTACCACCCCAGGTAAACTTTCACTCGGTGCGAAAAAAACGTTAAAACTTTCGTTAAGTCTCCATTGATTATTTCACCATTGCTATGTTGCGACCACAAATGTGAAGTAGCACTGTCACCGGGGTTGCATCGAAGTCGATTGGTGGGGCGTGGTTCTATTACTTCTACATATCTTGAAAAATGCAGAGCATTCTGATTGGTCAGTTTTACTGCCCATATAAGCAATAATGACCGCTAATGTATTTTCTTATCATTTATTTTCATTCATCAGCTGCAAAATACACATAAATAGGCATATGACCTTAAAGCCTATACAAACAAACACAATAAAATCAAGTTGTTTAGTTAATAGAATAAAAATAAAGGTTTTGTAGTTTCCTCATGTGCTCATCTGATCCTTCAGCGAGGGAAAAAAAAAAATAAGGGACGCATATTTAGTGTTTCCTACCTCGGGCCATTATTCGACTATGAAATGATTACTGTATACCCTAGTTCATTTGGTTAAATATTTCCACTGTATGGCTCTAAAATTATATTTTGATAAAATCTAGTAATTTTCCATATCATTTTGGGGCAAAAAATCATGAAAACCAATTATTCCTACCTATTTTGATGCAAAATTTCATTTTTTCATTTTATACTTGATTGTGTGCCGTGGAAATGACCATTTTGCCCCCAACTTGTGAACGTGACGTCATTGTGACCGCCAAACGAGGTTATGTTGGACGCATAGAAAACGGAATTCTCGGAGTGTTTACCACCCCAACCCTTAGTAAACCGTGTTACAAAAATAGACTTGTAAACATATTGTGAAAAGTTTGATTTTCTTGATGTTTAATGGATATATTCTGCAACACTAAATAATTATTAATACATCATTTTTTAAAAACTCTACACTCGGACTTTCAGGAATCACATAAATATTGTCTTTGGGAAGTTGTTTGTGTAGAGCGTTGGTGCCTCTTTAAATGGTTTAGCTTATGTTTAGATTTTACTCTTGAGTATATTACCTTTAATGTAATCGTTTCAAGTTTGGTATATTTTTAAGCGTGTAGGTACATTACTTAAAAAGATCATAGAGGTAATGAAAAAATTTAAGAAACGCGGAAATATATGGTCGCTTATTAAAGTTGTATAGACCACTTTATCTCCAAAACCTTTTGAGTTTTTTTTTAATTTTTTATTTGGGAATATTTTTGAGCTCAATTTTGAACAGTTCTAGCCCAATATTTATGTGTTGTGCAACATGCATACTATTTATTAATTTTTAGTACATGGGAACTACAATGTTTGTGTTCCTTCTACGTATTACTCCTTAAAATTTGTGTTTTTCCTCTGCAAAATGGGTTAAAACTATAGGGACTAAATTAAGATATTAATTTTAAGGAGCCAAATGTGCTAATAGGTTGTATTTTCTGAATTCGTTGGTCACAGTGGTCAGTCTGCACTATTATTTTACGTTTATGGAAGTCGTTGGCTACAAATTTGCACGGTTTGTAGCACATAACAATGAATGACCGTCATCGTCGTCGTCATCACATCGTCATCATCATCGTCATCACCTCGTCATCATCATCTCATCATCAATCGCTCATCATCATCATTATCATATCATTCATCGATCAGCAGCATCCTTTGTCGTCGTCAATTCAAGCTCGGGTTTCCTTATTTCATCGTTTATTGCACCATCATCACCGCATCGTTATTCCTCGCATCTCGACATCACATTTTAAAATTGTTAAAAACCTGTAGATATAGTAATCTCCCCATACCAACATTAGAAATCAAGGGTTTCATGCAGTTGAATACGTATTCAACTCCTTAGAACACAGCGAATCAAAACATTGGGTTTTGACAAACAGGCAAATCACACTTAGTGGAACATCTGAATAAGATAAACAGTTGTTTCTTGGTATTTTTGGTATTTTACTATTGTCGTCAGTTAGTGTTTTTAGAAGAATGCATGGTTTAATACACACTTTAAAATAGCTGTTTCCTTATTTCATTTAATACACGCATTTCATAAGTAACTCCAAACTTTTCAAAGGCCCTTTTACTCAGAACTAGCGTAAATGCTGATTCGACAGTATGCAAAACCCCCGACGATATGAAATGATATGGAAACCTATAAAATTTACTCAGTTCATGGTAGACATTGTATTTATTTATTTAATCCACCCTGAAGCTCATGATTTACCTCTTTTAGGCAGAAGCATTGCATTGGGATTGAAGCATCGTTTCGGTCCCCACTCTCACTTCGGTTGTTATGTATGCTCACGCTGACCGCATCTTTTCGAGCAGTATTAGGTAACAAAAAAAACCCCGGCATGAAACATACAAAGCACTTCCTAGCAAATGGGTTTTCGCATCGCCAACATTGGTCAATATTAAAACATAATAAAATACTAATGAAATATTACACTTTTTTTAAAATAAACATATTTTGTTAAATTCCCCTGAACACAAAATGACGCGGAAAAAAACTTTTAAGGGGGAATAACGGGCACGTTTCCACGCAAAATATGTTTAAAGAGCTGAATGGAGAGATGATAATTTGCAATAAGCACAATAATTAAAAGAGTTTTGCATGCAATAAGGGTTTGTAAATAGCTTCCTAGAATGGCCCTGGATCCATCTCGATCAGTTGGCGGATTTCCAGCCTTTTTCGCCTTCATTTTCTGTCAAAGATCTTCGTTTTAATAGCCCATTCTTAAACGTACACACGTACGCGTTGACGCGATACACATACCACTGCTCTAGCCATCGTAGGCCACATAGTCAACAATGGACTGTGTCGATTTAAAAAGCCCGTGGTATTCGTTGAATAAACTCTGCCATGATTTTTATTGATTGTTACTAACAGCTTATTTTGAATAAAGTGTTTGATAATGGGAATAAGGGTCATTGTTTAGCCTCTGCCGTGTGCACATGTCATATCACCCGCGCTTCAAGCACTCTTAGCTTAAAACAAACTCGGCTGCGCCACGGGCTGCGCCTCGTTTTTCTACTCAAAATAATCTTATCGTCCGGTGTGATATGACACGATAGACACACAACAGAGGATAAAAACCACACCTGTTTTTTTGTGTGACTTGGGTGATTTTTTTAAAATCTGAAATAAAAAATGTAGTATAGTATCTTTTGTTCGATCTCAAGTTTTGGGGGGTGACGTCCACAGCGCGTGTTTAGTTTTGCACCCGAGAAACGCACACCGCGTCGACCTTGGAATTGCCGCATTTACGCACGCGAACAACGGCGGCGCAATCCAAACGCAAGCTCGAATGCACAGTCCCGCGTCATGACGTCACCCCGACACTCGAGACCGAACAAAGGATAGTTAGAAGTAGTAATTCTGTCCATCTCCAAGTACGAAGTAGCGACGCGGGCGTTTACATTTACCCGCTTTCAGCGCGCGCGTAGCAAAGCACAACGCACTGCAACTGAAAGGCGTCACGGGTATATAGAGCAAAGAATGTTTTGGTTTTGATCAAACGAACGAGATCCCAAATACTAACCCGGAAGTTCATGATTCATACACTGATTTCCAAATATGAAATGCTTTTGCACTCTCGGCATCATTTCTTTGTTATAGATGGGAGGGGGGCTAGGGGTACAAAATTTCCTGTAGGATTCTATGGGAATGGGGACATTATACCCCATATTAAGGAACCGATCCTATGCCAAAATAAAACAAATTATTTTCTTTGATATTTTTTTCCAAAAAATCTGGGGTATTGCAAAGGTGACCTTTCTTGAATAACAAATGAACGTTCACCGTCAACTCAGCCTTAGGGTTCGTCTTGCATTTTCCTTCTGCTGCAGCGAACTATTGAACAATCTCCTTATGGAATAAAATTTCACAGACTGTTGGACCAAATCAAATGCTCTGTCAAACTTATGTAGAGGGAACGGGAGCGCCCCGGAGGACTCGCGGGTAAGTTGCAAGGGGCAGAACCGTGCGCTTCCTTCTGAAGGACGCACGTGACTCGGTAAATCAGTTTCTCAATAATTTTATTTACAACCAGCCGTTCGTCTGGTCGCAGATTACATCACACGTCAAGCCTATGAGGATACAGGCAGACTGAACATTTCCCGTCTGGATCACATCAGGTGATCGACCACGCATCATAAACATGAGTCACGTGTTGGGTGTGTGCGCTTAATTGGGCAAGTACGTGACCTCCGTTGCGGGCTTCACGCGGATTGGCAGAAGGCCTGACCTTTCTAAAGAGATCACGATTCTTACATGACTTGCATACTTAGTACTGACGTAATGGAAATTACTTTGTAGGCAGAGAGTGCTATGGATAACCATTTGGGTCATTATTTGTGACAACATATACACTCAGAAAATCGGATAATTTCCAATCTCGTTTCACAGCCCCCATCCCCAGAATTGTGCGTCCCTGCACAACAAGACGATGTAAGTTCAAACGGATTGGAATTCGCACGAAACTCTTATTCTTAATTCCTATACTACAATCTTCTTTTGACGCCACGGCATCACGCGTAATCATCGCTCCATTCAGGGTTGTCATCACGCAGTCTAGTGTTTGTCCGTCGTAAAGCCCGTTCGCCTGGTTCAAGTAATTGGCAGAATACCCCACCAGTTCAGTGTCGTCACGCGTGTGGTGTGGTTGACCCCACCTTCACCTCACTGCCGTCAACACGCCCGTCTGCAATGTTTCGGCGACACTCACACGTATGCAGCTTTGCTGTGCTTCACTATCGCTCGGGATGCCGTCGTCTCTCTCACGCTGAGTTTTCCATTGCTGGAATTTTGGGGATCAATCCCATTTAAAACAGGCCACACCACCAGACTGGTTTCGGTGTTTTGTTCATATTGGTAAACCACTAATCCTGGTATCCCACAATAACCTGGCCTCGACGCTGTCTCGGTTACTCTTGACGCCCGCAGCATCCATCTCCAACGTGCAGTTATCTAGCACTCTGGCTACCTCTAATCACCGTCCATGGGGTCTTTCGGCCTGGGCTGGTCGTTCATCCAAGTCGTCTGGCCCCACGCCATCTCGCAGTCATCCCGGCCCGTTCTGGCCCTACCATCTCAAAGTCATCCGCCGTCTGGCATCCAAAATCGTCCCGCGCGTCTGCATTCATCCAAATTCGTCCGGCGCGTCTGCCCGGTCATCCAAAGTTGTCCGCCCCGTCTGGCCATTCATCCAAGTCGCCTGGCGCGTCTGCCATTCGTCTCAAGTCCTCCGGCGGCGTCTGCCCTGTCATCCAAAGTTGTCCGGCCTGTCTGGCCATTCATCCAGTCTGTCTGTCTGCGCGTCTGCCATTCATCCAAGTCGCCTGGCTCTTCTGCCATTCAAAGTCATGCGGCACGCCTGCCAGTTCCAAGGAGTCATGCGGCACGTCTGTCCATTCGTCTCAAGTTCACCGGCCCGTCTTGGCCATTCGTCCCAAGTCGCCGGCCCCTCGGCCCACACAATTCCCCGGTCATGATGGAACTCGCAATCTTTAATTTCTTTCATCACCGTCGAACAAAGCCGCACCAGACACCGTGTTGGGCTTCACCAGCCCGCAATGCCTACGCTGTCTAGTATGGTCTACTACCCTCTAAATGTTCAAACGAACAAATTTCATGCTTGTATTAGTTGGATAAGTTGAATTGTCGCCCGATCATTGGATTATTTCTATGTAGAATTACCTTTATCTACAAAGGCTCTCAATCATCCTATTCCTCCTCCTACTCATACAAATCAAAATGTATCTGACAATATTCCACAATCAGCGGAACCTATGGGGCTTTCGCCGCGCGCGCTATGTGGTTCCTTTCCTCCTTGGTTCGCGTGCCGTACTACACTACTACACGGGCTCAATCGACCGGCCGCTTTCCGGTGGCCCCTCACTTTATCTTTTTCTCTGTTTCTTTCTTCGAATCGTACACGCTCCACTTCTTCTCTCCTCTATCAATCGGGCCGCCGCGCTCCTCCCTGTATATACTTTTATGTGTACGACGGGTGCGAAGCGTACACTCTTCTTGACTTTTCCTTCGCGCTGCTTCGGCACGTCCCACTTCTTCAGCCTCTGCTTCATTACCAGCGTCTCTCAACCCCTTCTAGCCGGGTCTCACTCTCATTTGTTGTTCTTCCACCCGTTGACGACTCGTCCGCTCCCTCCCCCTCTTCATCCTCCCCTCCCCAATCCGCTCCTGTCTTCCCTGGCTCCCCGCTTCGTTGACTGCAGGCAGCTCGTTCAATCGCAGCCAACTCGACCATGACTAAGTCATCCCCTCTTATCGTAGGAGCCCTATCCTCGTCAGGCGTCCCCTTGCTTCTTCTGCGTCACCGTCATTCTCGGCAGCTACTTCTTCCCCGTCGTTCGCGACCTGACCGGTTCCTTCTATAGGCCTCTCTATCCCGATGCAAGCAGGTCCAACCTCAAATCTCTACTTCTGGACATGGTAGTGAGGTCCAGCCCACAACTCTGGTCCTTCTAGAACTATTAAACCGAGCTGCATGAATCATACTCTCCGTTCTTTACGGCGGGCAGACTCTGGATCCGGAAGACCACAACTGAGAGCGCGGTTACCACCATATATGGGGCCCTCCCCCGGCAGGGCTAACTTCCTGGAAAGTTGCAACTTCCTCGTATGGTTATAAAACCAGATGAACTGACCTGCCCCTAAACACAGGACCACGATGCAAAACCAAACGACGGTCGTAGTGTCCGTTTCTGTACTCTTCATCTGAACTCCAAAAGCGTGCCTGCCCTCCGTCATGAATTCCCCTAATAAAAAAATTTTTTACGCTCTCTCAACTCTTCCGCATAGTCCTGATTTCGCATTCTCCTTCTCTGGTACCGGTACCGGTGCATCCCAACGACCAAGTCAACGGGAACATTTACTTCTCGCCCCAACATCATCATATTGGGCTCTCGCTCGCCGGTCGACTCTTGAACACTGAATATAAGCGAAGCCCCCACAGATGAGAGATACTGGTCCCCATCCTTCTGATTCTGTTGAATCATGAATGACACTGCCTTGCCAATAGTCCGGTTGTAACGCTCGCAAGGCCATCCTACTTGGGGTTGTAACGAGTCGTACGTGTCTTCCTTCAATCCCCATAAAATCCTACCCATCTCTCTGAATACTTTCGACTCGAAGTTACGGCTCTGGTCGGAATGGAGTTCCCTCGGAACTCCAAACCTTACAGACGAACTCATCCCACCACTTCGCTGCAAAACCGTCTCGGCAACAAAGTTGATCTCTTATGACATGGCCATCCATCCACCGGTCCAGTAATCGCCCAACACTAGGATTATCTGCATTTCCATCATCTGTCTCGGTCAGAGGCCCCAACACAACCAATGGCTAACCCCCCCCGCTTCCAAGAGGGGCCTTCCCCTACTTTGACTGTTGAAGTGGGGGCCTAGTGACGCTTCGGCGTCCCTTCCTCCTCGCTCAGCCTACGCCACTTGCCGTCGATAGGACCTCACGTCGCACTCATTCCCACCCAATATACTTTCAGTGTCTCGAACCTTTGGTAGGGTCTTGTTTCGACCCAAGTGCGCTCCTGCCTTCGATTCATGCAGTTCATCTAGCACCGCTTCCGCATTGTCCCTTGGTAGCACGACCATCCACTTAATAGTCTTTTCCATCTCCAGTCTCCAACTCTCTCCCATCTCTTCACCAAGATCCCTCCCTCACTGCCAACATGTCCCCCTGGCCCATACGTTTTCAATGCAGAGAAAGGCAGTACATCTTTCCATGGTGGGTGTCTCCCTCTCCAGCCTCCTTTCTCCCTCAGGAACATAGCCTTGTACTCATCGCCTACTGTCCTCACGTATATCTCTCTGTGTTATCTCCGGGTGTTAGTCACATTACGAATCTTCACAACCACTACGTACGTGGTCCAGGGTTTTCTATTCCGCTCGATCATGTGTGTCCGACTCTGACGCTAGCCCAGCGTCCGCAGATGAGTCTGGCGGTCCACCAACCCATCCCTTCAGCCTCCTGGCCCATTCCAAACCCGTTCTGTTTGGCAACCCGATCTCACACCGTCATCTGATCTCCGCTGCTTCTGTTCCTCGCTCAAACCTCCTCATTTTTGACATCTTAGCCGCCTCCCACCCCCCGCCCCACTGTCTACAGTATATTCTTGACGCCCGTCCTGCGTTAGGAAGGCGTCTTTCCCCGGTCTGGTACTTTCCAAATCGATGTTGAAACTGGAAGCACCTCCACATCTCGCTAGCTGACCTCAGGGTTTTTGAAGTCACACACCACCTTAGCGACCCGTGTCCTCCTCACTTTTCACCTTGCTTCTCCTCCCAGTAGTGACGATACTTGTTGAGGAATACAACCACAGCACGAAGCTCTCTTCTCGTCACACAAGTAGTTTCGCTCGCTCTAGCCGTGAACAATGATGTAACTGCCATAAGCTATAACCCTCTCTCCTCGCCATCCTGCGCTTGTGACAAGTATGCCCCCTATTGCAAATTTGCTGGCGTCAGTGTCTACGATCAATTGACCCTCTGAGCCGCGGGTAAAGCCAAAATTGGAACACTGATCAGCAACTCTTTCATCGTTTTGACGCTCGTCCACAATTCGCCCCTCGTGCCCCAAACACAACCAACCTTCTTCTCTTCAGCCGATGGAGGTTGCCATCGATATCAGCACATCCCCTGGATAAAAACCGACGATAGTATCGACGGACCAGTCCGCAAGAAACTGAACGCACCTGCGTGGGCGTCTTTGGCGTCCCGTCGGCCATCGCCGCCCCATGCACCTATCTTGACGGATCCGTAGGGATCCCCTTTCAGATAATCTTGGCCCAAATACGTCACCTCATCCTTTTGAAATATGACCCACTTTGAAGGGCTTGAGTTTCAACCCGGCTCCTCTTACAACCCTCTGCAAAACTTCCTCTAACCGATCTACTGACTCCGACAACTGTGCTACCTAACACAATCACGTCGTCTAAATAACCAAGAAGCGTCTCCCGTCTCAATCCAGCCAACACTTTATCCATCAATCTTTCAAACGTTTAGGGCGCATTGCAAAGGCGAAATGTAGGACCGTTTCCAACATAAAGTCCCGCGGTGGTGAGAAGGCAATTTTCTCTAGCGTTCCGTGTGCCATCCCCTCACCTGCTGCCAGTGGCCGGAGGCCAAATCGAGTTGTAAAGTACTTTGCGCCCCCTAGCAGCTCCAACGAATCATCGATTCGCGTCAAGGAAACTAACGCGTCCTTCACCGTGACCTGCAGTCAAATCAACCTTCGATAATCCATACAAAGGCGCTTAGATCCATCCTTCTTTGCTACTAAAACCACTGGGCTAGAACCAAGCACTATCTGAAGGCCGTATTAGCCTTTCTCTAACAACTCGTTCACTTGTCGCGCCACCTCCTCACCTGCTGCGGGGATGACCTCCTCAATGCTGCCGAATAGGCGGGCACTCCCAGTATCAATGTTGTTCCCCTTCCGTACGTTCGGCGTCGCTACCGATATCCAACCTCCCCGCTAGAAGAACACATCCTGATAGTTCGCTAATACTCCGCCACTTTTTCTCCTCTCTCCTGCTCCCAAGTGGTAGTACTTTGGTCTAGACAGCCCTTCAATGTATCAGGCACCTCCGCCGGTTACCATTTGATCGCGCCCCCACCACCTGTCCTCGCATATACCATCTTCGTCCGGCCACCAGCCAAACTTGCTTAGCGTAGCGCCTTGTTTCACCTCGCGAGGAAAGTCACATCCTTATTAATTGTAACTGAAACCCACATCTGAACTTTCCACTGACCTCTTGCCACAAATCCCGCTATCGTAAGTGGGCCCACCATTACGGCTCTACTAACTACGCCCAGCCGCACTCGACCTTCGCACGATTCCGGTATTTGTGAAGCTCCCCTCTCCACCTTCGCGTCCGACATGATGACCCTAGTAGCTCTTACACACTCCCCCTCGTCCGCCATGCAATATCGCAGCGATACACTACTTGCAATGCGCGGCCGGGCACCGCACTATATATCTTCAACAGCCACAACCTTGAGTGTTGGAGTTAGCTCATGCGTGGAACGACATAGTACGTTTTCACCTCCAACTGGAGCTGCTGTTTGAACCAATTCGATTAATCGGCCCCAGTTTTGTTTAGGAATCCATCCCCAACATGCCTTTCTCAACGTCCTCGACGATCACACTCAGCGCATGGCGCCATTTCCCACGCCTTCTCCAGTTTGCTATTCCCCACTTCCTGTACTGTCGCCCATCGGCCTGGATTAGCTGTGTCTTCACATAAAAACGGAGCCTAGTCGATTTCTCATCAATCGGACATCTCTGGAGGATACAACAATTCCCTCGCACAAGCGGAAATTTGATCCCATTGTCCCTACATAATGACGTAGACAACCCATGTTAACACAACAGGTACAACATATCCGCCTTTGCAGCCTCATCTACTCCTCTGACCTTGTCATCACCTCAACATCACGAAGGTGCACCATTCCTCCGTTTTGATATCTCTCGTTTCTCCTGCCGGCGTCTCCAACCACGTGTGTCCTGCCGTTTCTCGCCCGGCTTCTCAGTCGACAACCTACGCTCTCCACCCTTTGTAATCTTCCCTACTTTCTCTAAACGTTGCAACCTTTACGCCGTCTGTCCCCCTTTGGCGTTTCCCCCTCCCCGGTCCCCCCCCTCCAATGCTTCTTGGTTAAAACTGACGCCGGGCCTCTGCCTGCCGCCGGCCCTCCCATGCCCCCTTGGGTTGGCCAATCGAGTCGTTTCCACGCCCTTTTGCACAATGATAGGAACGGTGTCCTTCCTGACACATCTACACACCCACATCAAACCGTAAAAATGCACTTCTTTGTAGTGTGACCCACATTTCGCAGCGGAAACACCGCAGCTCTCTCGGCGGTACCGTCTCGCTACAATCTTGTGCAAATTCCGGGCTTCTGACATTAAATCATAATGGGGGTCCGGTGGTGGGCGGTGGGCGCTCGGCGGGGATATTTCCACGTCTCTGTGCCGTTCCACAGTTCCACTGGCTCTGTCTTTGATACCGTAGCCGAGCTAGAAATCCATAAGACCACTTGGCAGCTTCGTCTCGCTGGGCCGCCTCAGACCTACCTCTCTTACAGAATCTTTTCAGCTCCTCACACATGCTTCCATCCTGCTTCACCGTGCATCAATCCTTGCCTCTAACTTGGCGAAATCCACTGTCAGGGTTGACTGAGAACTCAACCAATCTCGTGTGCACCATCCTACTCCTCCTCAACTGACTTCTCACTACGGGTGAACATTCTATCGCCTGGAGCCTGTGCCGGATTGGCCTCCTCTAATGTGCCACCTCGCCTGGAACGATCTTTCCGGATGACCGAATCTGCTATGGCATCTGTTAAAAATTACCCCCCTTCCAACAGAATCTCTCTCTACCTTGCTTCCAGGTTTCCTGTGAAACGCTAGCGCCGTAGTCTCTTTATATCCAATCCTAAGGCATGAGACTCTCTCTCCCGTCCTCTGCTCCCGCCGCTGCAATTCTGGAAAGTAATTTTCGGCACACTCGCTCGGCCGAACTCCTCCTGCTCCATCACGTCCATCAGTTTCGCAACGGTCATCTCCTTCGGGTTACGGTCGTTGATGCTCATGCAGACCATGCATCCCCCTGGCAACAAGTCAACAGCTGATATGTGCATCACACTCATTCCTTAATCAGATCCATTCTTATTGTATTCCCCTACAAGCCCTCGAATGCAGTCGAAATCCTGCCAGGTGTTTTCTTCCCTCGTATCCCCACCCTTCTTTTCATATTTCGGCCTCTCTCCCAATACCATCGCTGCAACTCTGCTGGCATTCACGTTACCTTCTTCTCCCTTCTTCCGTAGTCAAGTGTCCAACAAGTCGCGGGTCACTAATACCTTCCGGTCTGTTTACTAAGACTCTACCTTCATAGCTCCCATTTTCCGCCTGCTTCTCTCTCAGATGCGGTGGCACATCCGTGGCGAGGGCACTGTTCTGTCTCACGTAGCGAGAGTTACTACCTCTATCTGTATTGCGATCCTTCCACCATCCGTGGTCAACGAGGACACTATTCCGCCACCACGAACGCTGTTCCTAGCAAAGGTGACGGCGTTCTCACTCTTTCCCTATCAGTCGACACCCTCCTATGCCGCTGTTGGTCCACGTCCGCCCCGCGTCGTCGGCCGTCCGATCACTCCCTAACTTCTCTCCTTCCTTGCTGCGCGTTTGTACTCCTCCACTCTTCATACGCCGTCGCACGAGCATACCGCCCAGCCTTCCCCCTCGCATCAGCACTCTTCTTTCCTTGAAGCTCTAGCAGGCGCGTACCGTCTTACCTCCCCTTTCGAACTTTCTCCCGTGCCGTAACTCTCCCCCGCCCCCTTCACCTCATCAACCTCGCCCCGTCCGCTGGGCATATCATGACTCCCCATCCTCAGACACATATAGGGTAACCCATCACAAATTCCCCTACACCCTGTCGTGTCCTTCCCCGTTCACTTACTCGTCTTTCTCTCTCCACAATGCTAGGCTGTCATCTCCTTTTAAACCGCGGGGCATCTTTTCCTCTGCGTGCAGTCTCCATTGAGTACACTGCTCTAGGGTCGACATCAGCCGCCTCCTTAAACCAAATCTGGCGCTCCACGCGCAACCTCCCGAACCGCTCTGCCTCTTTCTTCTCCTGTTTGCTGACGACCCCAATCTCTTCACCGCTCCTCCTCTCTCCCCCCTTCCTTCTCTCTGCTGTGCCTCACCCTCCGTCCACTCCCGCTCATCGGCTGTCTTTACATCACCATCCTTTTGCTCTTCTTCTTTCTCCCCTTCCTCTTTCTTCCCCTGCGCGAACGTCCGCTTCCCACCTTAAGTCCTCCTCCTCCCCCTGACGGTCCACTCACTCACCTCCGTCTTCTCTACGTCTTCCTGTCTTTCATATTCGTCCTCATCAGTCGTCAGTCCACTGCTCATCCATAATGAATCTCTCTCTCCCCTGCCAGAACGCCCTCTTATATTCGTTCACCCCTCTTTCTACACAGGCCCCCGGTGACTGTACTCATCCCGATACCATCGTACTCAGTCCAGTACTCATCCATTCGACTCCCGTCCTCACCCTCATCATGTCTATCCACCTCACTCTTCACCTTGTCTCCTATCCCCTTTTACCACATACTGTGACCGACCGGCAGCAGAATCATCGCCTGCCCGCCAATCACGGTCCTCACCACAGCTCACAACACCATCCATATCGTCCACGACTAAGTCTCCCACCACCTTCTTCGTGCCTCCCTCCCTGTCACTCCATCTCACTTCTCCTCTCCCAGATCCTCTCCGGCGCCATCGTTTACGCCTCTGAAGTCGCCGGTTTGGTTTCCCCGTAGCAGTACCGCAGCACTATACTCGCACCCACCATCCGACGTCGCCTCCGTCACACACAGAACTCTTTCGTCACTTAAGTTAGCCGTTGAAATCCCTCCGTTTCCCCCTCACATACAACTCCTCGGTCTCTATCTTCCCCCTTTCTTCACCACACCTCGCACTGTCGTCAATTAGATCCCCACCTCTGACATAAGACCGAAAAATATTGTAGCGTGGAACTGCGGGAGTGCCCCCGGAGGACTCGCGGGTTAAGGTGCAAGGGGCAGAACCTGGGCCCCGCTCCTTCTGAATGACGCACGTGACTCTGTAAATCAGTTTCTCAAGAATTTTTTATTACAAACCAGCACTGCGTCTTGTCGTCAGACTACATCACAACGTCAAGTACCATGAACGGATTGTACACAGACTGAACCATTTCCCGCGGGATCACATCAGGTGATTCGACAAGCATCATAAACATGGAGTCACGCTGGTTGGGTGTTGCGCTGATGGGCAAGTACGTGACCCTCCGTGGCGGGCTTCACGCGGATTGGCAGAAGGCATGACCTTTCTAAAAGATCACGATTCATTACTGATGCATAATAGTGACTGACGTAATGAAATTTTGTAAGGCAGAAGAGCTATGGATAGCCATTTGGGTCATTATTTTTGTGACAAAATAATACTCTCAGAAAATACAGGCTAATTTCCATCACGTTCTATACTTGTTTAACCTTAACTAAGTTATTTCCTCTCTCATTCTTGTGACCGTGGGTACTTTAATTTTGATTGTTAGGCTTAAAAATGTTTGGTTCATCTTTTTACAGTGTGTTTTTGCAGTGCATTGAGACTTAATTGTGTAGTGCGCTTTAAAAGCATGGTTGTATTATTATTATTCTTTGGTCATCCCCTTCTCCTCGAACCGCCCACCCCGAACTCACGGGCCCTTCTTAAAAATGCTATCATCCATCCTCTGCACGGTTCATACAAACGACATCATTCGTCTCGCCAACCGGTCCAACGCCTCTTCCAAACCAAACATCTGCATCAAGCCCTCAGACTTCATTCCTATCCATCAACTTCACACAACACTTCGCTCTCAAACATCAAACTTCCTGTCCTCAACATCCCATTCACTCAGATCAAAACACAATGTCTCACTACCCGTACAGCATCCCCGAGATCACATAATTCTTATACACCATTCTTTCATCTTCAAAGGAGTGCAACTCTCCATATTCCCTAAATGAACAAACCCCAACCTTACTCTATAGCTGTCAGAAGCAGCTCGCATCACCATTTAATTGGCTCTTTCCCCCAGGTACGAGAAACGTCTTCAACCGATCCAACCTGATCAGGACAACTTTTCCACATGGTCCCACCATCCCTCCAGTTCTTTTTTCAATCTTCCGCACACAAAATCTCTTTCCAAGCTTGGGGCGCCCTCTTAATTTGTGCGTCTCCTATGAATCCAGTTGCCATATTCTCACACCACATTGAATTTGCCTCTTTCCATCTTTTTGTTCCGGCACATCACCACATGGGTCTATTTATCACTGAACACTTCCCCCCCCCCCACCCCGCCTCACCATCACTTTGCCTTCCAAAGATTACCTTCAGACATAACTCTGAAAAGCCTTCCATTTCCAAAACTTTTCTTCAGGCCCTTCATTGTTCACCGTCCTATAACTTCATAGAAAATAAATCTAACCATAATCCAAGCAACCAATTAGGAAAACTATAGGATGGATTTTGAATGGGCCAGTCAAATTTTGAGAAGGAGCAGGTGGTATCCACAAGTTAAACAAATCTGACTGTCCGTCAAATTATGACACTATATTCGTATAGCAAAACAGCAATTATTATCTTTTATTCGCTTGGCAAATAACTAAGCAAAAATAATAACATATAGTACTGATCGTGAGCAGAAGTTTAAAAAAACGTAATGCCATGTTGTAAAGATCTAAATCTGAGTATATATTTAAGTTAATAGATGTTGCAAAATTAAAGCACCTAATAAATGGTGACACTTGGCATTGAGAAACATGCTCAAATGAAATAGCTAAACAAATTCTGGTCGGCGTCACATCTCGACTATTTGCCGACTGTTGTTTGTGGGTATGTTTGTATGTTCGCAAAAAGGCTCCGTCAGTTTTTGCTTCAAAGAGCGCTAAATTCATATGAAAGGGGCGTGAAGATACCGGACGGGTTCTAAGCTATATTTGGACGGAAATCTGTTCAGGAATGGGCTGGAAAATCATCGAAAATATGTCGTTGCTATGATAAATGACCATTTGTTTGTACGCGTTACTAAGCGCCGCGTATGCGGGGTGCTGTGCGTTGCGACGGGTGGTTAAGCGTGGCAACGGGTGATCACGCGTAAGACGCTGTATCGGTACGCAAATAACAGGCTCCTTCTAGTGCAAACGGTGTGTGGAAAAAAAAGAATCGTCAGAAACACGTCATGTTATTTCGCTTGATTGTCGTAGTTAGGATACTACGTTTTCCTGTGACGGGGGTGGGGGGGGGAGGGGTGGAGGGGCATAAACTACAAGATTGGCTCAGAACTTTATTGGGCAGTTGAGGAGTTACGAGGAAAAGTAGGTGCAAAATACGGGACACTGCGGGTTAGCACACGTGGAGTACTTTTGAGTAAAAAGTACACGGAAACTTATACGGGATAAAAATGAAGTAGTTTATAATAAAAAAAACGTGAAAAATAAAATATTCGTGAAAGTATACGGGCTTAAATATCAGTAGGCGTTCCTTCTTAGAAATCGGTGACTACATGAGCTTTTGGATATGATAGGGAATTGAGTTATTAAAAAGTGTTAAAGTCCCAGGAAATGCCAAATAGAATAAAATGTGGTTTGATGTCAAGTTCTACAAGGAGGGGCGAGAAAGGAGAAAAGTAGAAATGAGAAGAGAAAGCATTCAATATTTGTGTGGTGATGACATCATAATGACTGATTGATTTTCATAGAGTAATAGAAAAATTCCAGGTGACTGGTGTGAATCATGGCACTGATGAAAATCAAATAGTTTACTAATGATGTCACTGGTAGTGTATTCTTTTGTGACCTGTTAATATTGGAATGGAATGCCCCGTAAAGATTGGACTAAATTATCATCTCATTTCCTGGGGACTTTAAAAACACAAAATGTTGCACTCGGGGAGTCTTAAAGTTCAGGGTGATGGGTTTGGTTGCGGTGGTCTCGCATAGTGTGTCACTTTTCAAGTGATCGCTTCAGTTTCAGTGATCGTCCTGTACACTCAAAAGGAGCGGAGCCCGCGCAAAGCGCGGGCCTCCCGTAGTATTACTATAATTGGCTAATGTTGTATGTTGTTTGTCCGCAAAAGGCTCCGTAAGTTTCGATCCATATTGCGCCAAATTCACACGACATATTGATGTTACCCGGCCTGGTGGTTCTAACCATATATTGGACGAAAGCCGTGTCAGGAAATGTGAAAATCAACGAAAATGTGCTCGGTTGCCATGATAATTACCATTTGTTTGTACGAGGTACGACGCGGCGGTATGCTTGGATGCGTTGCGACGGGCGGTTACGCGTTGCAACGGGCGATATACGCTTAAGACACTATATGCGGTTACGCAAATAACCGGCTCCTTATAGTGCAAACGTTGTGGGGAATAAAAGAAATGGTCAAGAAAACGCCCAGTTAATTTCGCTTTGATTGTCGTCTACCCCACGGAGTTTTGAGAAGAAAAAAAATAACTAGAAGGCAAATTACGGGATGAAATATTGACATATAATATTTAGAATAGGCCCTAAGCTGTGATATTCTGCAAACACGAGGAATAAAAAATACGAATCCGGGATGTTGTGACGGGAGGGGGTGTCATAAACTTTAGGATGGCGAGAACTTTATTGGGGGGTTTGAGGAGTGTTATGAAAAAATATTGGAAAATACGGACCTACGTTGTTAGCCCAACGGCGAGTTACTTTTTGAGAGAGAATAAAATACACGGAAATTTAGACGGGATTAAAATAATATTGAAGTTTTAGTATTAAAAAATGACGAGAAAAAATAAAATATACGGAAAGTTTATCCGGTCATAGTCATGAGGGGGGGGGGTGGCGAATCATATCAAGTTTTATTTCCAAGCACATAGCACATTTTACAAACTAAGTAAAGACAGTGACAAGGAGAGGCAGTCGAAAGGCCCATGAGGCCCGATAGAGACTACCCCCCCTGAGCAAACCTTAAGTTCCAACAAAAACACATTAACAATGGACGCAGACTGACAAACATGACATCACAACACAATTGACAGGGCCCCAGATTACTCGTTTTCATAACGTGAAATTTAATTTATTCTTATTTCAGTGGTCTTCCTTAACTTTTTTTACTGTCTAGTGCTTCCTTTTATGTCTGTTTTCGAGAGATTCCATAAAGCTGGACCAGTAGTTCTCACCGACCGCTGAGATACTGTTTCTTTTTTTCTTTCATATCCCATAATTTTTTTCTTTTCTACTGTCTTTTCCTCCATTCCCTTCCATTCTGGTTTTTTCCCAACTACGTGTCATAAATTCCCCGGTACTGTTTATGAAAATGGTTAAACATAAATACACCACCAAAGAACACCCAAATTAAGTTACAAATGTTCAAACACATTTAATATCATTATAGTACAGTAACGTTGTCCTTGCATTGTCATCTGTATTTACTTGATCTCTATTCCCTCCCTCCCCCTAATTTGAAGTTTAAAGATCTTATTTAAAATATATAGAAGGGGCGTTTCCCCAATCAATATAACATAATTAATGTACGGTAATCGCAAGTGGTACAGTACCACTTATATAATAGTACTATCCTGTAACTCACCTTGTTTTGATTTATTTCATACACCAATATTTCTAGATATTATCTTGGATAGGGCATCAATCTGGTAACTTCCATGTTTAGTTTTCACATCAATGATAACACCGAGAAATTTCGTATTACGTACTCTTTCAAGGTTTATATTATCAGAGTATGACATTACCCACTCTAGAATTATCATCTTGTCGATTTAGATGGAATTGACAGTCATCATTACGAATGTTTGTACCGTCCGTGTATTTGGAAGTTCCGTGGGGCGTGGCCTAATATCATTATTTGTTTTAACTAGCATTTGCAGATAGTTTTTTGCTTTAAACCAGTTAGCCACTTCTTCTTCTAATTCATTATTAATTCAGTCATTCAAGCATTTCTAGTATCAAGATCCTGAGTGAGAGTACAAAATAGTAGTGTCATCAGCGAATAATCTAAAATCTAAACACCGGATGAAGTACCAGTTAATCATTAACTAAAGTATGAATCGCAAAGGACCCAAGATTGACCCTGCGGTACTCCACATTAATCTCTTTAAAGTCCGAGTTTACTGAAGAATAAGAAACTATGTTTTCGATTGCTTAGGTAACTCTCCATAACCTTAAAAATAAAAAAAAAACGTACTCACCCCTGAATCCATAATATTCCATTTGTATAATAATCTATCATGGTCTATGGTGTCGAAGGTTTTCGATAGATCTAGAAAAATTCCAAGTTTTTGTTCATGGATTTTCTACAGCAGTACACCTTTTATCTACTATTCCAAAATTGCCATATCGGTTGAGAGTGGTTTGGACGAAAGCCGAAATTGGTTTTTGTTAATATTTTATTTTTATCACTATAGAAGCTACACCGATTGGAGACTATCCTGTTCCCAAAATGTTTGATAAGCATTGGAAAGTACAGCACCGGTCGATAGTTAGAAAGAAACATCAGGATCCTCTTGTTATAATTGGAACAACTTTGGCATTTTAAGATTATTTGGCACATACCTGTTAAGATTGATGTGTTAAATATCAATGCCAGCGGATTGGCTATCGCTCGAATGACCCTTTTGATAGTCATGTTACCGATGTCATCATGACCGGTGCTCTTGTTAACATCAAATTTATGAACCTTTTTATATTATTTCTTTCTTTCCTCTACTATTGTGACATATAGCACTTTTTGAAGTGGTTCCTTTAGATAATCACAGTAATTTTGCCAAGTGTTGTATTGGTGGACCAAGTTTTTGGTCCATATTAAACAAAAAATTGTTAAAATCAGAAGAAATACTTTTTTGGATCAGTTTATACGTTTTATGGTTTCACTTTTTGAATTTGTTTTGACGTTCTCTAGTTTTGCCCACGGCCAATAAATGGCATTGATAGTTTCTCTCCACGTTTTTTTTCATATTATTTCTTGAGCAATGAAACTGTTAATTGTAATAACATCGTTTGGATTACGAATTAACGTGTTGAGTTTAATTTCGTATTTTTGAACTTTGTAATCGTTGGTCACTTGGACATTGTAAATACGGCTTATACAATTTAATTTTTTGTTTGTTTATACTTTTAAAGACCTTTGGTTACCATGGTGAATGAAGGTACGGTCTTTTTTATTAACCTAATGTCCTTAATGGTAACATTCATCATGCAATTTATTAAATGTCTTTATAACGATTGTAGTCCTGATGGCATCATTGCCATTCAAAATTTCCACCCAGTTTATCTTGAGTTTAATTCTTTTTAAATTTCTTACTTTTTTATAGTGTTTTATTATTTTATTAAATAAGAATATTTGAATAAGTTGATTAAAACTGGTCAACAAGCTACTCCATCGTTTTGATCCGAATATTTCGGAGAAACCAATTTCTCCGTCCTCAGCTGTGTTTATCTTAATCTTAAGTTATTTTACATTTTCGTATTTTCCTTCACACCCTTCTATGTATCACTTTGTTTTTTTGCCTCCCCCTTTTTTTTTTCCGTAAGGAATCATAAATCTTGGAAAGTTCACGTCCCCCATCCCTATTAAGGGTGGGGCTGGGCTCTTTCTTGATAAAAATAGAGCTCCTTCCTTTACGAGGTAACAGTTTCTCTCTCGCAGAGTCTTTGACATCATCACCATTTTGGATTGCTCGCCATTTGATTTATTAGGTTTCTGCCCAAACAGAGAGGTTGCTAGCGGTTTTGAGCTTTATGTTCTTTTAGCGTTCCCCTGCAGTCCTTTGGTTTTCGCCTATGTAAACTTTGTCGCAGCTTCCACAGGCATAACGATAGACGACGCCCGATTGATCTTCAACTTTAATTTTGTCTTTGGGCGCGACTAAAAGTTGGCGGAGGGTCTGATGGTTTTCAAGGCAGTTTGATATGCCATATTGCCAAACACTCGTTTGATTTTCTCTGATACGTCCTGCACATACGGGATAACAACCAGAGTCTTATTTTTTGTCGGGTTGGAGGTGTGACTTTGAGCGGTGGGCCGTGATCGTTTTTTTGGCGCGTGCTCTCTTAAAGCTCCATTTTTGATAACCGCAACGTCGCAGGGCAGATTTGACGTGCTCAATTCTTTTCTTGATCAGTAGGGTCAGTTATCACAGTGTCAGCCCGGTGATAAAGAATCTTATGACACTGAGTTTGTGCTCAAGTTGGTTGTGTGAATCAAACGCTAAATATGGTCGTATGTGGGGGTTTTTTCTATACACGCTGATCTTGACTCTCCCATCCGCCTGTCGTTTGACTTGCGTGTCCAAAAAGGGGAGGCTTCCCTCTTTCTCCGGGTCCTTGGTAAATTTGATATTAGATCTTGCTGTTGATGTGATCAGTGAATTGTTGCGATTCTGACTCTTTGATAACTAGAAACGTATCGCTACAAATCTGAGCCAAACTCTCGGGGCATATAATCAGAGGTAATTGCCTTCTTTCAAATCTTCCCATATAATTTGGCGATAATAGGACTGACTGGTAAGCCCATCGCACAGCCATGATCTTGCTGATATATTTGCCCTCTGAACTTGAAATAAGTGGTGGTCAAACAAAATTCTAGAGAGAGTGTGATGAATTTCCAAGCATTCAGATATGTCCGCGATGTCCAGTGTCATCCTTTGCAAAAGATCATTGCCCCTTCCAAAGCCTATTTACTGGTACGCTTTTTGAAAAGGGCAGCTAACTCGTAGGATATCAGAATCTCTCCATCATTCAGTTTCAGATCTTTGACTTTCTCAACAAAGTCTTGAGAATTTTGGATATGCTGGGGTGACTTGCCTACAAGTGTGATAAACATCTGCCACGAAACGTGCTAAACTATAGCACACAGACCCAATATGAACAATGGTCGCACAGGGATGCCAGCCTTTTTTTTTTTTTTTATGTGCACTTTAGGCAAACCATAACACAAGGGGTCACACAAGCTGAAGGTCTAAGTTTCTCATAGAGCGATTGATCAATAGAACCTTTCCTCTTTCAATTCTTCAAAAGTTTCAGCAGTTTTATTGATACTAGTAGTGGGTCTTTCTTTAGTTTGGAGTAGGTCTTAGCATCACTAAGTCAATAATGAACCTTAGAGTTCATATTATTGGTATCCAAAACAACACAATTTTCCCGTATCAGCCGGAATTATGAGATGTTTTGGTCTCGCTTGAGATCTCTTTTTATTGCCTACTTCCTTATAGTGATGTTGCTCGTAGAATGTGGAATTTTTTAATATAATAGGTTACCTTAGCGCGAATTTCCTCTTTTTCTTTCGCATCAAGATTATCACAAGCTACTTCACATGCTACGACGAATTCGTCTACCGGGACTGACTGCGGCGCAACCGCTTAATCCGCCCTTTATGTGCATTGTGGAGTTGATTTTTCATGTGATTCATCTTACGGGACGTAATAGATGACTACCCCGTTACTTTTATCACTGGCGCACTGCATTATATGAGTTGTCAACAGCGATATCAGTCTCACACACTGATCTTTACGTTCTTTTAATCGCCGAAATTTTCAATATGGCGGGTCTTCCTCGTGAGTGTTCTCACACTGATGCTTCGTTGGCAAGATTTATGATTCCTTACTGGCAACACTCAGCGTTGTATGACCAAACAACGTCCGATGGTAGAGGCACCCCCCCCCCCCCGCTACGCCCGACATCGAACCACTTGACTTTTGACGATCTATCTGCCGTCCCCTAATTGCAATTGTTATCATATCCTCTCAGTGGCCCTTCCAGGAAACCTAATCCGATATTCTCGCTCGAGAAAATCGCATTTCGTAGTTGTTTGCATTTCTTAAAGATTCCGGTCATCGGGAATCAAGCGAATGAGCACGCTGGGGGAGAGAGTAGAGAACCGTCTTGTGGTCTCCCCTGTTAAACTGCGACGCAGCACAGTTAAAACTGCGAAGCGAACAGCGAACCAATCTCTACAACGCCAAACCACTGTTTTCCATTAAATGTCTTTATAAACGAGTGTAGTAATGATTGGCATCATTGCCATTTCAGAATTTCCACCCAGTTTATATTGAGTAATTCTTTTTTAAATTTTGCGTAATCATCGCTATAAACCCTTTTATAAGAATTTTAGAATAAGTTGATTAAAAAATGGTTCAAACAACCACCGTTTTGATTCCGAACATTTCGGAGAAACCATTCTCCGTCATCAGCGGTGTTGAGCTGAGGTATGACTGGTAGATTCCTTACCACTTCGGGACGTTGGTTGTGTCATACAACTGGTGTTGCAAGTAAGGAATCATAAATTATTGAAAGTTCACGTTCCCCCTCCCCGATTAAGGGTGGGATGGTATCTTTCTTGATAAAAATAGCTCCTTCACTTTACGGAGGTGGGGAACGTTTCTCCCTCTCGGCAGAGAGTACTCTTTCATCCCTCACCATTTGATGTGGCCAGTTGATTTATTATGTTCTGCCCAAACAGAGGGTTGCTAGCGTTTAGCTTTATGTCTTTTAGGCGTTCCCATGCAGTCCTTTTGGTTTCGCTATGTAAACTTTGTCGCAGCTTCCACAGGCATACGATAGACGACGCCGATTGCATCTTCAACTTTAATTTTGTCTTTGGCGCGACTAAAAGTGGCGGAGGGTCTGATAGGTTTAAAAGGAAGTGATGAGCCATTAATGCCAAACACTCGTTGATTTCTATGATAAAGTCCGCACATACGGGATAACAAACGGAAGTCTTATTTTTTGCGGGTTGGAGGTGTGAAGTTGAGCGGTGGCCGGTGATCGTTTTTTGGCTCAGAGTGCCTCTAATTAACCAGATAAAATGTGTGATAACCGAATCGTTTCGCATGGGGCGAAGATTGACGTGCTCAATTTCGTTCTTGATCAGCTAGGGTCAGTTATCACAAGGTCAGCCCGGTGGAATTAAAGATATATGACTGAGGTTTGTGCTCAAGGTGGGGTGGGGTGAATTCAAAAGATAAATATTGGTCGGTATGTGTGGGTTTTTCATACCCAACCCCGGGGGGGGGGATCTTGACTCTTCCATCCGCCTGTCGTTTGACTTGCGTGTCAAAAAGGGGAGGCGTCCCTCTTTCTCCGGGTCCAGCTGGAAAAAAAAAAAAAAAAAAAAAAAATTTGATATAGGATTTGACTGTTGATGTGATCAGTGGGGAATTGTTGCGTTATGACATCTTGATAACTAGAAACGTATCGTCTACATATATGAGCCAAACTTCGGGGCATATAATGCAGATGTAATTGGCCTTCTTTTCAAAACTATTCCATATATAAGTTGGCGTTATAGGACTGACTGGTAACAGCCCATCGCACAGCCATGATCTTGCTGATGTATTTGCCCTCTGAACTTGAAATAAGTGGTGGTCAAAAAAAATTCTAAGAGTGTGATGATTTCCAAAGCATTTCAGATATGTACGCGATTTCCAGCTGCATCCTTTGCAAAGATCATTGACCACTTCAAAGCACTATTTACGGTACGTTGTGAAAAGGCCAGAACATCGTTAGGATATCAGAACTCTCCATCATTTTCAGTTTCAGATCTGTACTTTCTCAACAAAGTCTTGAGAATTTTGGATAATATGATGGGGGGACTTGCCTACAAGTGGTGATAAAACATCTGCCACGAAACGTTGCGAAAGGTATAGCACACAGACCCAATCCGGAAACAATTGGGTCTCAAAGGGATGCAGCCTTGTGCCACTTAGGCAAACCATAAACACAAGGGGTCACACAAGCTGAGGTCTAAGTTTCTCATAGAGCGATTGATCAATAGAACCTTTCTCTTTCAATTCCTTCAAAAGTTTCAGCAGTTTGTTCTGATACGTAGTAGTGGGATCTTTCTTTTTTAGTTTGGAGTAGGTTCTAGCATCACTAAGCAATTAGAACCCTTAGATTCATATAATTGGATCCAAAACAACACAGATTTTCCCCTTATGCCGGAAGTATGACGATGTTTTGTCTCGCTTGAGATCTCTTATGGCCGAAGTGTCCTTAGTAGTGATGTTGCTCGTAGGAATGTTGGAATTTTTTATTTTTTTAATTATAGAGGTTACCTTAGATCGGAATTTCCCTTTTTCTTTCGCATCAAGATTATCACAAGCTAATTCACATGCTACGACGAATTCGTCTACCGGGACTGACTGCGGCGCAACCGCGTAATCCAGCCTTTATTTAGCACGATTTTTCATGTTGATTCAGCTGACGGGACGATAGATTGACTACACCAGTTACTTTTATCACGGGCCACTGCATTATATGAGTTGTCAACAGCGATATCAGTCTCAACACACCTGATCTTTACGTTCTTTTAATCGCCGAAATTTTCAATATGGCGGGTCTTCAATCGTGAGTGTTTCCACCCACTGATGCATTCTGGGCAAGATTTTTGTTCCTTTATGGCAACACCAGTTGTAGGCACAAACAACCGTCCAGAAGATCAAGATACATTGGTAAAAAAGCACCCCCCCCCCCCCGGCGGCTTAACGGCCCTGAACATCGAAACCACTAGACTTTTGAACGATCTATCTGCCGCCCCATAATTCGCAATTGTTATGATATCTCTCAAAGTTGGCCCTTCCGAGGATAATCTTAATCCGATTTCTCGCTCGAGAAAAAATTCGCAGTCGTAGTTGTTTTTCATTGCGTAAAGATCCGGGTCATCGGAATCAGCGAATCAGCACGCGGGGGGAGAAGTAGAGAAACCGTCTTGTGGTCTCCCCTGTTAAACTGCGAAGCGAAGCAAAGGTAAAACTGCGAAGCGAAGCAGCGAAACCAATCTCTCAAACTCAAAACACTGTGTTCCATTAACATCATTCTTAAGTATACCCATATCATGACTGAACCTCAGCGCAGGCCTTTTCTAAGTCTGCCTTGGAATATAGCGTCATGGAATGTGGAGGGTTTTTCCAGTGCAAAAAGTATCATCATTGCTGATTGTGTAACAATCTCCATTGCGATTGTCCTATGTTCTGCAGGAAACCTCACAGAGGATCAATGAACCACGGCCCAACCATAACGGGAATGTCCTTGCCACGAGAGACCACATCGACAATAGGAAGTGCAATATTTGTGAGAACAGGCAACGAAGAAAAAAAGTAGAAGCACCTCAATGTCTGATGATAATACATCGAAGTCCTCACCATTGAGCTTAGCTCTGTCATACTTACATCTGTCTACAAACTTCTATCAGTAGACTTCGAGCACTCTCAAATCAACCCTGGGAATTCACCAAACCTCACTTCTTCATTGGCGACCTTCAACAGCCATTGTACCCAATGGGGATACAATGGAAACTAACAAAGACGGAAAGCTGTCGAAAGAATGGATAGACAGTCAACATCAACGTTCCTGCACGACTCTAAGCTGCGCCATCATTTCAAAGTGCCCGTGGAAGAGAGGTTACACCTGATCAGCTGTTGGTTAGCCAAAACATCCCTAACCTTTGTAGCAAGATTGCTCTGGATCCTGTTCCACAAACTCAAAATCGACCAATCGATATCCAATTCAACGCTTGCAGTAAGACCAAACAAAGTGCCTTTTAAGCGACCCCGCGTTAACTACAGGAAAGCGACGGACAAGGATTCACTGATGACTTGAATCAGAACGTGAAGAAGATTGCCTCAAAAACCCAATAACTATGACAAATGTGCCCAACTAGGGAACAAGACTGCACGGATGATTCATACCCCAGAGGCTGTGTAGGACGGAATATAACCAGGCCTTTCCAAGGAATGTGGCAGAGAATATCAAGAGTAGATCACCATGTTTGAATAGAGCTGATCCCTTTTCAGATGAAACAATGCTAAAGGTGAGGGGACGTTCGGAAAAGGATCTCCGAGGAAAAGATCAAAACATGGCACACTTTAATTGAAGCCACCGATATGACCCATAACAGCCAAGAAGAAAGGCATGGATTCTACAATCCGAAAGCTCCGAGGGGACCTAACAGAACTCCCCAGCAGGCCCAAACGTAACACCCAACCAAGTTGACCCCCAAACTGCTTTTAAATGGCAAGTTGCAGCAGGAATACCAAAAAAGATCAAACTAGACCACAAGAGATAGTGGTGACCCCGGTTTCACTCGCCCCTTCAACATGGGACGAATTGGAAATCTGGTATTGCTAAACTTCAAACCAGGAAAAAGCAGTCGGCCTTGACAACATCTCTACTGAGCAAACTAAGAAATCTTGGGCCAGTTGTAGCAAAGGAATGGCTTCTTGAAGCTCTACAATTGCGGCCTTATTTACCACAGGTTCCCAAAGATCTGGAGGAAAAGGGAAAGCCACCATGTTATGGCACTCCTAAAGCATGGGAAAGATCCATACAACCCCAAGAGCTACAGACCTATATCACTCCTTACCCATACCTACAAGCTCTTTGAAACGCCTCCTGCTCAATCGTTGATTGCACCTGTGATAGACGAACACCCTCATACCAGAATCAAGCCGGTTTCGCCAGGCAAATCAACACAAGCCAGATACTTCAACCAACTCAACACATTGAGGATGTTTTCGAGAAGGGTATGGTAACCGTAGCTGTGTTCGTCGACCTATCAACAGCATACGACACTGTTAATCACAGATTGCTTTGACTCCATAAGATCGTGGAAATTACCAAGGACATCCGCTCTTTGACTGAGCTTATACGAGGATGCTGGCAAAACAGGATGTTCTTTGTTCCAGCTAGGAGGAGCGAAGAAGAGCCGCTGGCGTAGACTCAAGAATGCGTCTACACCAAGGGAGGTGCTTGCCACCTCTGTCCTGTTCAACATATATACCAAACGGCGCCCAAACCAGTGAGGGCAGGAACCTGTCGTTTATTTATGCAGCGATCTTGGAAATTAGCGCACAAAGGATGCAGACTTCACATTTGTTGAAGAGACTCTCCAAAGCTTGGTGAACTCACTCCTTATTATGAGGAAAACCACCTACCGTGCAAATCCATCTAAGACACAGGTTGTGTGCTTTCCATCTACGCAACCGGAAGCCAAACGTCCAGCTTAAGTTACTGGTCTGGAATCCCCTGGAGGAGCACTGTAATAACCCTGTCTACCTAGGAGTTACTTAGACCGCACTCTCTTCTTATAAGACCCCACATCGAGAAGACGAAGACTAAAGTATGTTCACGCAATAACATTTCTTGAACAAACCTCACTGGCACAGAGGGGGTGCTCGCCCATACATACCTGAAGATCGACGGCACTTGGCCCTGTGCTACTCAGTGAGGTTGCCTGCCCTGTATGGGTAAGATCAACCATGCCAAGAAGCTTGATCCAGCGTTAAATGCCTCCGCCGGTTATCACAGGATGCCTCCGTCCAACCACCAACCGGAAAAACTTGTTTAAATCCTAGCAGAAAGTGCTCCACCAGACAGTTCGTCGTAGCGTAGCGAAGCATGCAAGAGGTAGCTGTCAAGTATCAATGTGAAGCACCCTATGTCTGGACCAGATTACCTGCTGCCAAACCGTCTTAAATACAGAGAGAGTTTATTAAGCAAAAGTCCAACCTCCTTGAAAACAGTCTCTAAGGAGAGGTTAAGAGGGAGTCGCCTTGTGGAAAGAAAGGACTCCTGCCATCACAATTAACATCTACGGTAGTGAACCTCGTGAGCATCTCCCACTGGAGCGGACTCCTCATGGGCGGATGGCGATTGCCTCAATAGGATTGAGAACCCAGAACTGGCCGATTAAGTTTCCTTGAAGAAGTTGGGCTATCTGGAAGCATATCAGGATACTACATGTGGTTGTGGAACAGACCACAGACATCTGGAACCCCTCTTGGTCTGCCCCACTGCTGGAGCAAATGCACAAACAAGGAACTCTGCGGGAATTCAGGAAGCAGCCAGACGTTTGTTAACCACATCTCTGGTGGATCATATTTGAGAAACCAAGTGTTTGGAACGATTAAGAAGAAGAGCACGCGAGAATGGGAGAAGGTAAATAGTACTGCTTACCATGGAAAACGGTCAACACGCCCGAGGGGTTCTTGGATTTGGTGGGGAAGAAAAGCATGCGTTCCGAAAAAAAGATGGACTAGCTGCAAAGCGGGACTACCGCTAGGTGTATAAATTTACATAATGAAGTTCTATCCCGCTAGGGTTACAAAATTCCGTTTGTGATTGTGACTGGTTCAATGATACAAAAAAAAATAGGAAAAATTAAACAAAACTATCAGCCAGAAATAACCCTAAGTGTTGTATTTTTTCTTGCAAAGTAGCACAAGTGTCATTTTCTTGTATATTGGCTATTTAATGTGTATCTTTTTTCATGTATTATGCAGAACAGGTCCCGCAAGGGGTTATAATCACACTTCAAATTATCTTCAATCTTCAATCATTTTATTTGTTCATATGAATACAGCAAAAACAATATGATAATTATGTAAATAATGCAGACAAATGAAAAAATTAACAGTTGTATTTTGCATACAAGTAAAGATGTTTATAATACATATAAGTGGATTTCAAAAGATTAGAAACTGGGATAAGACTAGTGGAAAATATATTTTAAAATAGCACAGTAAGCGATGTCATATTACTGCTGTACCGTTATGTGTATATTTCACTAAGGGTTAATGGTCTTCAAAACCTTGAAACGAGCAGGGTGCCACAACGAAAATTCAAGACGCCCCAGGGTCAAACGTTCAATTAGTCAAACTTTCATCTTTATTTCTAACAATGGGTAGTATTGGGCACTAACGTGAACGCATAACGAGTGACCAAAACACTGCGTATTTACGAAAACAGCGGACAAATACACACCGGAGATACAGCCGAAACATGTTGTAATGTGCAATATACATTTATGTGTTGTATATACAGTTTTCAAGGAAAAATTCTCCAGTAACGATTGCTCGCCAATCATTGATATCGATTGCGGCAGAGGGATTACGATTAAAGGGTTCGCTGATGCATCCAGTCGTTTGTGAGGGGGTGGATGGATAAACAGAGTAAATCGGATGGTGGAAGTCGATGGGCTTCCTTCTTATCTTTTTCTTCCATGATTTAACACCAAAGAGGGTGTCCGACTGAATGAGCGAGAAAGCCAAATTGAAATATTGATTGTGGTCCGCGTGGGGTCCGCGTGTTCGTGTCCAATACACTGCAATGCCATTGAAAAATCCAAAAAGTGCAAATTTTGGTTGGGGGTTTTTTCGTTCTTTCGGGTGTTCTATCTCAGCCCATTTAAACACTTTTTACAAGCAAGGAGTTAAGGCATATTGGCACCAGGGAGGGCGGCCAAGAAATCCCAATTTCAGACGTCGCCATTGGTGTCTTTTTAACACGTAGAAAAGTGAAATCTTGACGAAAAATTCTGATTTTTTATATGTGTCAAGGAAATATTTTTATTCCCAAACCGTTGGAGTTTGAGAAAACAAACTCCACTGGAAGGGTATTATTTCTGATTTTTTTTTTTGGTTTATGAATAAGAACGAGGACGAGGTCGTATGGGGTCATGGGAAACCCATGACCGACCCAACATCAAAGCACTCAAATTGGATTGTGGTTTGCACTCCGTATTGCTTGTAATTGCTTTTGCATTTTTGCGGGAGTTGCCTATAATAAATGAGGCTTGGGCGCCGCCACCGCCTTGATTGGCACATTTTTTGAAGAGCGCCCCCAATTTTCAAAAATTTGATATTGTTGCCACAGTTTACGTTGGTAATTGTCTAGGAAACTATACCTGCGAACGAGAATGCTAAAAAATGCGTATTATCACAAAAATAAGCGATTTTGTAATTAGAAGGGGGATCCAAGATTGGGACTAACGGAGAGCTGGAAAAGGCTACGGTTAGTCCGCTCCATGAAGAAATAGTGCCACCTCGAGAAAATAACCTCGACTTGGACTGCCCGAACATTAAAACAACTAAGGGATGAGCGTAAGACACGTAAATGACGCTATTTCCCGGCTATTTCACATTGGAAGGCCGTTGGCCAGCAGCCGTTTGAATTATTATCTGAGATCACCGATAATAATATCTAGTACAAAATTCCTAAGTTTGTGACACATAGACATTTTCGAGTTAAACATTTCACAGGTATCGTTTCTAGTCAAGTTACCAATGCACCGTGTAAAAATCTCCAAATTTTTGAAAAAATTGGGGGCGCCCCGTTAAAAAAAATGTGTCTATATTGCTTTAAAAAAAAGGGCCTCTAGTCAAAATAATTGTATATTTTGCAACTTTCAGAGTTTCGGACTTTGGCCCAATAGGGCCTACTGATCGACAAAACAGCCGAGAGACTTTCGCGCCCCACTGTATTAAACAAACATGCACAAGAGTGAATGCAAAAGGGCTTACATCCATTTTTGCACTTTTGAGAAAAAGAGGAAAAACTGATTTGGTGTCAGTAAGGTGTTATAATGATTGAATATTAATGTATTAATTTTTAGAACCAGTGTAAGACAATATACAAAGGTTAAGATTTCGTTTTCAATTGTCATCTTTAAGTTTCTTAATTATTAATTAACTTTAATTGAAAAAGTGGATGGAGCTATTTGACCCCTTTTCAAAAACACCTTTGGAATCAAATTGATCTTCAATCTTTTTGTTACTACATTTTTTTATTTTTCACCTTTACTCATGTTTTCAAAATCAAAAACACAGACTCAATTATGATTTTATTCGGTAATCTTCCCACATACAAGGCAAACTTACAATAAATATGCACAGTCCTATACAGAATAAAAATGGAGATTACACAGGATTAACCCTGTAAGCCCGAAGGCTTATTTCCAAAGTGGTCCTTGGCTACAATACTTATTTCAAAAAACAATACAACAAAACATCAAAAACAATTAATAAAAAATTATTTAAAACAATGTCAGTTGAACTAATTGAATATCTCATTTATTTTTTCAATTATGAACATTTAATTAAATTGGTCCTGAAGATGCCATTTTCGAAAGTTTTGTTTCCGAAAGAGCCCACTTTTTTAAATTAAATTTTTTTCACACATAGTGCTTAAACCAACCCCTTAAACAGTTTATTCTGGTTTTACAAGTTAAAGATATTCAAGGCTACCTAAACACAAAAAAGGAAAACACAATATTTTTTGAGATTTTACAGGCTTTTTTAAGTCAATTTTTCCGGAAATTCCGAAGATTTTCCGAAGGACAATACGATATCTCATGAAGGGAAGGAGGTATTAAAGTCCAACAAGCACCAAAATGTGTATTTTTAATTGGCATTATAACGTAATACCTAATAACTCAGTTTCGGTAAAACTGGACGTAGCCCTTTTGCATATCACGCTTTTCATATTAATTTACCCACAAGTATTGCGATGGTACTCACCTTGCATTCTGTAAGATCAACATTATCAGTGATTCGATAGACCCTGAACGACATGTCGTTTGTCCTCGAACGCGGATGGTAGGAAATGCAGACACTCGACCAGCGACATGAGCGAATTGATCAAACAGGAAGCGTCATTGCACGTTTCCCGTGGACGTAGGAATTCCGACACCCTACAGCGATATGAGCGAGTGACAATCGGCAGCGAGAACCTTGACGAATAAATGGCCATACCACTCCTTTGCATCAGTGGGACTTCTATATTCAAACTTCTACCCATTGGCCGGGTTAATTGCTTTTAATCCAACGATTCAACAGCACAATTCATCTTGCCTCTTTCACATGCAGTGGTGGAGGGTTTGGTTTGTCCTTTTCATTTTCCACTTTTGTATCCTTTTTCTTTTTTTACCGTAGGCCCCCCTGTTATAAATGCAAGCGGCCTTGTAACAAGGCACTGGATGACAAGTTAGTAGGGGCCAGTTTCATTAGAATGCACGACGAGGGAGATTTTGTCGGGGGGGGGGGGCGCAGCCCCCCCTGCCTCAGAAGCTGATCCCCCAGCCCCCCTCCCAAATGAACTGACCGTTTGTACATTGTCAAGAGAATGGCCCTAATTCGCCCCTCAGAAAACGCCTCGGCACCCTTCTGCCCCCCCCACCCATTTGTAAAGTCTGGTTACACCATGTATACTTCTAATTCTCTCCTTTTCACGTAAGTGTGGTTTGGTAAGTCAAATGAACTTGAAACAGTTTCCGTAGGATTTTTGTGATAAAATTGATTTTGCATTTAGTATAGGGATCAGACTGTCAGAAAGTGATGGGGTTTAAATTTTAAGGACTGCTCGCCCCTTCGTAAAAGGGGGTGTTACTACGGGGGAAATTTCCAACTGAAAGCGGTATAGCCCCATAATCATTTAAGAGTCATCAATGTGGCACAATTGCACACGATGCTCAGATTTTGGGAAACTGGTGACAGTTTATTCGGATTATCTCATAGATCCAAAAATGTATTTTAAGTGTGTGGGACATTTGTTTGCTTAATTACATAGCAAAATGTATCAAGGGTATGCATGGTCTACGGGGGTCACTGAACACTTCCCTGGAGGTGCAATGGTGACATCGCCCAAGCAGTTTAAAATGATTTTCTGCGTCAGTATGCCAAGAGAATCAGTTGACACCCACTTTCAACAACACTGAGGATTTATCCCAGGGTGAGTGACCTTGAACCATTGTGAGGCTATACGATTTAACTCAAGGTTGGAACCCAGGCAAATATATTCTTTCTATTCATCAAGAGGGACGAACATGTTGTGTACATAAAACACAATTTGACTCGATTTTAAATTTTCTCTGTAACTAACACCCCCCTTGAAGAAGGGGCAGCAGTCTGAAATTGGATCCCATCATTTTCGAACAGTTTAGGCCCTATGCCTTACTGAAACCCAAACAGCAACAAAATCTTAGCTGACAATTCCCACGGGAACAAACACCCTACCACACTAAAGAATAATTTGCAAGAATGAGAACTATATTCACAGCTGAAATTCTAATACTAATTTTGATAACCTGAAAAATTCTATTACCATTCAGAAAACTAACCCATATTGATCAAAACTAACTACAATTGAAGTGGATAAATTACATGCAATAAGAAAGCCTCAAAAGATATGTGGACCAATCCGTATGCATTTAAGTGAGAGCCGTCACATCGCACGTCATTGGATGATTGCATGATTAGGGAAATACAGGTTAAGAAATATATACCTTTTACCGCCGTGGAAAGCAGACAAAACCGGAAGACGGTTCGTTAAAAAAAGTGATAAGAATGTTTTTAAAGGGATACTACTAGGGGCGTATCTCACTAACAGGTATTTTTCTTTGTTTTAGAAACTGGAAACGATACACTCTACTGTATTGCAATAGGCAGAATATTTAATTACAAAAATCACCAAAATATACAACATGTAAAACGAGTGATTAAAATTTTGACATCAGTTTAAATATCTAAACGCCTTGTAGCTAAATATGTTTTAAAATGTAATTGTTTAGGTATTTGACCCAGGTATACAGGCATTTGATGAAATTGCAAGTGGACATGTTTAACCACCTAACACTTTTGGCACCACGTTCTAAACAACATACAGTGTGGTTTTTGTCGAGTAATTTTTTTTTTTTTTTTGTTCGATTTATTTTTTTGTTTTGCTATTTTTTTTATCTTTATAATGTTTTTTTTTTTTTTTTTTTTTTTTACACTTCAACCGTGACTTTGAAAATAGTTGAAAAAGTGTACTTCTTCACTAAGAGGTTCAATAACTAAAGAGGCCAACACTTGCAAAGGCAGAGCACACAACTGAGGATAAAACCTTATTAAAAAACCTTGAGTTTCGATCAGACTCACTGAATGAATGAATGATGTAATTAATATTACAAAACTCTCACTGTGTGGGAGATTTGAGTATGTATCTTTTTCCATTTGGAATATTTCCAGTCTCTAATGCTATTATATAGATCAAGGTCAAATGTTTAGCCTCTGATAGATGATTTTAAACAAGAATGTTGTAAGGTCATGGACTTAGAAAAACAACAAGCCTGGTTTTAGAATAATGATTGAGGTTTGGGATAATACTGTTCCATTATCAAAATTCCAGTTTTAATTACTTTAGCAAGTAGATATGTCTGTGTAACATCAATGTTGTCAGTATGTGGTTCATTCCTATTATATATTGACATGCAAAAGTATGCTATTGTTATGCATTCAATAGATTGATTATCATAATTGGATAATAAATGCACAGTGCACCTGACTGCTCTGTGAAAAGAAAAAAATGAATGAATGAATGATTTATGGTTGCAATCATTACAAAATCAGCCTTTTCATAAATAAATACCTTCGTGTAGCTTATTTACATTCAAATGTAAGCTAGGAAATCAGAAAAAAATAATAACCAGATAACAATACTTAGGTTAAATTAAGGATGTGCTTCAAACAAAAACTGTGTCCCTTTAAAATGAAATACGTATAATGTACTTTGAATGAATAATGACATTGGGTGTAAAATACCCAGTTCTATGGTTACGATGCGTGACCCTCAGACCCACTAGCACGATGAAAAACCCAGCAACAACAAACAAATACTTTGACGGCATCCGCACGGACATCAAAGAGGTTATCGGCGATTGTTTATTGTATCATGTCATTAAAAGTTGTCGACGATTCCATTCACTATGAGAGGTTGTATGATGACCCAGGAAAACAATATGGACTTTACGTGAATGGATGAGGCCAAATTTTTTCATGCGCACCTAAAATCGATTGCATTCATACGATTTATCTATCTTTTAATGGTGAATCAAGAACCTATAGATGATGGACATTTGTTTATGTTTAATGGCGCCCCGGTTGGTGTAAGAGAGAAATGGCAGGCAAAAGCACCTATATTTGCCTGGGGAACTTCTGTTTTTTGCTGTAACTTTTGTTTCGAATTAAATAATACTAACTTTCTGATCAAGCATAATAAGGCTAATGGTCCATCTGCATTTTGTGAACAAAATTAGATCAGGAAAGGTTCTTTAAGTAATTTATAACCAGATTATCTGTGGTCTGTCACAGAAAACTACTGTATATTTTTGCCTGCCAGAAAACAACGAGGGCGTACCTGAATGTAAACAAGTGGGACGTCATAGGTCACATTCATCTATTGAGATACATTAAAGGACATATGTATGCGGATAATAAGAGAGCATGGGATTATTGATCACCGCAGCCTGTTGGAGCGAAAGTAATGTCGGTTAGATTGAACTATACGGATGGGGTAAAAAAAGCACCAAAATTACCATATAGGCAAAAGTGTGTTAAGTCCATTAATCCTGCAAAAAAAAAAAAATTATTGCCCTTTCTGCAAGTATGACAACCACGATGCTCATCAAAAACACTACATTATCGGAATTAAACTCAAGGGATCATGAAATTTAATTTAAAATTATTATACCGAATTTGAAGCTTTTATCTACAATAACAGAATATTTAAAAACTTATTAATGTATCTAAATCGGCGTTTAAATTTCGGGAACCAAAAAAATCCCCATTCCAATGAAACCCACCGAAGAAACCAGCTTATCGACAATATGCATGAACGAAACGAATAAAAAAAAAAATCAGACTCTAATTTTTGGGCTTCCTTAACTTTTAATCTCTACCTCTCCTTAGGGACTCGAGAATCTTTCTGGGTATTTGGAATCTAGGGGGAAATCTTAATGTCTTTAAGGGGGCATTTCGTGATCTATCCATAAACGTCGTTAGCAGAATAAAAAATATACTAATCTGTTTGTATGGTATAACAACATAGGTCAGTTGTTTGAGATGGCTTCCAAATGATATGCTGTTTTCATTGGGCAGAGAACTCTGTAAATGTTGTACCATTTGTAACATCGTTATCATAATATGTCTTAATAAGACATATAATTGTACTGATGATCAACTACATACATAATAATAATACATAATACTGGCAATAGAATGCCCCTGTCTAAAACCCGATCCTTTTCATTGAAGAATTTCATCCGAATGTAAAAATCATAATCAACATTTTCGTATTGAAATTTCAATTTGAAAACCAAACGTGCTTGCAGAAGGCTCGAATCCGCGAGGATCCCTTCTGCTACCTTCATCAGTGTAAAATGTAAGCTAAAGCGTGTAAACTTGGTCAGATTATGTACCAGCCAATTCTAAGGGCATCCACTATGGCGTCACCAAAATCTACACATCTGATCGCCTGGCCTTATACACTGTGTATTCAGTGAGTTTCAAATTTTAATTAAAATTTCAGAATTTTGATTATCAATTTCAGTTTGATATATTCTCGGATTTCAAGCCACAATCATCTTTAATTGTATCCAACAGTCATGAAAATCGAGCGATATATGTGGATACACAACAATTTACAATTGGCATTTTTGGGCACGTGGTCAATGAGGGTCACCAAGGGCCACATGAGGTTATCAAAATGTGGGACACTACCCACGACCCATGGTATTAAGTGCCATCGAAATGATCGGACATATGGGATGAACCAATCAATTTAATAGTTTTGGCCTTTTTGGCGGCCTTGAAGGTCACACGAGGTCACCACGGTCGCACGAGGTCACAACATGTGGGACACTTCAACCAAGGACATGTATCTAAGGACCCGGGCCAAATTATGTCTCGCTAACCTTCGACTGTCGGTCTGTTTCCAAGTTGATTAATGAACCTCAAGTCAACCACTTCCAAAGTATGTTTACGTCCAACAAATTAGGTCCCATATGTTAGTTTACAGTAGGCAAGTCAAGGCCAATCTGTACTCTAGTTGCTCCCACTGGTGGGACTTGTGTTTAGTGTTGCCGCATTGTAAATGATGGAAAGAATAGTGAACTTGTAAAGATAAAAACACTGGATGAATAAGACATATGACCAGATGACAGACTAGTTTAATATTATCAATATTTAGTTTTGTAACTTGCTAAACATACAACTTTTGAAGAGCAGAAATAATTAATAAATAATGCTTTATCATTGAGCTTACGTGTTTATGAAAACTCCTAATTTGCATATTTTATTTTGCTTTTAAAAGTATCATTGTAGCTCATATAAGTGTTTCTTATGTTTTGAAAATTTCAGCAACTAACACAAGTGATTTACATATGGTAATACAATGTAACTTGCCCTGTAAATCTTATACGAAAATACTGATAGCGCTAAACATACTGAAGTTATATGCAAAAATACTGCATCTAACAAAATTAAAAAAGTGCATTGAACCAATGTACAATAAACGTAAAAAGAATCAACATAGTAAATGCATCATGCATTTTATGTTAAATATGTTTTTGATACACAGTATTCACATAATACAAAAAACAACAGGGCTGCAACATTATAGTACACACGGTATACATACATACATGCATACCTTCCACTTGTTTCAAAATTATCAATGAAACATGCACAACTGGCAACTCAGTGGAAATTTCTTAATGTCCCTTGGGGACTTGCATGAGACCAGTGGCGGGGTTCTGTCTGGTCGGTCTGATCGATCCCTGGAATATTGTCCATGTTTATGTAAAATGTTGACCTCAATTAACCAGGCAGTTTCGACACACAGTGTATGTCTATCGTGTATGGACCTATTTGGCCGTGGTCCTAAGTGCCATAGAAATTGATTGACATATGTGGATGCACCAAGCAATGTTATAGTTGGCCTTGTGGGGGCCTATGGTCACACGAGGTCTCGAAGGTCACCAACATGCGGTGAAACTACCCAAGAACATTTTACCCATTTGGGGGCCATGACCTCAGAGACCTTTGATTCCACAGTTACCTTGTGATGGTAAAACTGGGAGCACTTCTCAAGGACCATTACATGGCGAGTGGCATGAAAATGTGCGCATGTATGTGAAACAGCGGGCAACATTTGGCTGTCAACATTGTGACACATCACAGACCACATCCACTACCAAAAGCATCCCTGTGTCCTCTTGCGACGAAATAAAAAGAGAATGCACGAGGATCTCGTAGCTCCATTGTTCGTCAACACAATGAATGTTTTCACAGTTCGCCTATTTTAGGACTAACATCATTTTGACCAAATATAAAGACAATTATTTGGTTTCAGAGAAGTCAGCTGGACGACTGTGCATTATCAATAAGAATATTACACTACGAATCAAACTGACGAAGTATTCGCTGATGTTCAGTGCCACGTTTAGTATCCTTGGTACTGGTTCAGCCTGGCTCAAGCCCTGTTCCGAGTTATAACATGCCATAGGATTTTGTATTGTGATCAATTGAATCAGTGGTTCGTACAAAGTTAGCGTGAGCCAGTTGACGTAGCAATGGTCTT
>JAMKCH010008116.1:0-32028 GCA_023653785.1 Ophioderma brevispina
GACCCTCCATTATTTTTGTAACGCATACCTCCACATATCGATATAATGAGACAGAGTGTGTTTTTGTCAATGTGTGTTGGGGGGCCTGTGTGTGCTGGGGGCGAGTTTGGTGTAGTTGGGGGGGACTTGGTGTGTGTTGGGGCGACTTGGCATTGTGGGGGCGACTTGGTTTGGTGGCGACTTGGTTCGACTGTGGGGGCTGACTTGGCATGGGGGGCGACTTGGCACGGGCGACCTGTGGTTTACTGTGGGGGCGACTTGGTTTCCTGTGGGTGCGAGTTGGCGTGGTGGCGACTTGGTTTGGGGGCGACTTGACTTGTATCCGTGGGTTTACCACCCATTCAGCTCTGTCCCCCCCTCCTTTCGAAAATCCCTTTTGGTAACAAATTATTTAATGAAATTTTCAATTGGCCTTTTTGCGCTTCTTTGTCATGCAAAAACAACAATCCATGGATAAGGATACAGGTGATCTCAAAATGAGGATGGGGGTGGCACCACCCCCTTTTGTTGGGTTGTTGTACCAAATACAACACAGGAATATGCAACCCTTGGTACCAATCATAGCTTGGTCCCTCCTCTTTCCAACGGGGGCTTACTCAACTGTTTTCAGGTAGTGATGTGCGGCCCGAATTGAGGGCTTGTGAATGGCTTGGGACCTAAATCTAAATTAGGACTTTTAGAACTGAAATTTTGAGAAATTGCAGGCTTTGGAACGGAAATTGGCTAAATTTAGCTTCTGAGGAAATATTGTTCCAAAAGCGACCTTTAAGAACTGAATTAATAAATGCTTCAACTGGAACCCTTAAAAGAACTGCTGGAGAGGTGCAAATGTGGTCTGACGGGCCCCATACCCGTACCCACAGTCTTTCCATGTCAGTAAACCCCCCGTGCCTCGTTCCTATTGATACTAATAAAGTACCAAACACTGGTCATTTCCATAGTACACATTGTAGAATAAGGGTAAATTTTTTTTCACCAAAAAGTTAGGAATATCCGATTGCCACGCGGTTTTGGCTCTACTTGATGGGAATATTTAGATATTCAGAGCGTTTTTTAAATGCTAATAATAATGTTTTGAGTCATTAAAATTGTGAAATATCATTTTCCAACTTAAACCTTTTTTCATACTTTACGACGTTGGTACTTATTTTGATACAAATGAAAGAAGAACTTCTAAGCTATCCTGTGGTACCCCCACATTTATCGGAATCGGATTGTTCAGTAACGAGAATTTCAGTAGATGGCAACCACTTCCTTTGGGATTTTTGTTACAAACAAAATGCTCATGTTGACGAGGGTTACCACACACAAAAGTTATATTTCGAAATCAGCCTTTAAGGTCAAGTTGTATTTTAAATCCCTAGTACATAACTGTCTAGTTGGTTTCTAAATTGTAATGTAAAACTATTCTAACGAGTTGCATGCTAAAAGTTGCATACTATGATTTAGCTGCTCTCCTTTGTAATCCGAATTGGGTGTTTAAAGTGGTGTGTCCTTTAATGTTATTTTTTTTCTCGAAAATGAGTAAACGAAAAAGACCGATAAATCAGGGCTTTTGGGAAAATAGTTTTCAAACTTTTAAATCCTGGTTTGTCCCCGCTTACGGGGGTGCCTTGAACCATCTCTACTTCAGCAAAACTACCGCTTTATGAGGATTTAATGGAGCAAAATTAATTGACCGGATGCCTTCCGGACGCCAATTCACAGTTTTCGGTAGTGGGCCTATACTTATAGGACAACCACGCCCACCATGTAAGGCGGCATGAGAGAAACGGTGCTGGGTGAACGCCATTAACTCTCCAGAGCCGACGCCCTTGTAGGTAGATTTTCTTTTTCGTTTTTTCGTAACCAGCTACCCTCCTCATCGGATTTTCGAAAACCCCGATTGGGTATCGGATTAGCCTGGCGCTAGTATACTATTTGAGAGCACGTATGGTCCAGTGGAAAAGTGCAGGACCGTTAGACCGTTAAAATCGTGAGTTTGAGCCCCACTGTGGTCAACGTGTGTGTTTCCCTGGGCAAGATACTTAATCTCAATCGCTGTTATGGGGAATATTACAATCTAAGTGCTGATAGGCTTGTGCGCTTGTAAGGCTTGGCTTGTTTTGAGCAGCCACCTAGATGAAGCGAAATGATTGTGACGATTTATTGAAGACGGCGTAATAATAATAGTCAACTGCGCTTTGAGCCTGTTTACGGGGATTAAGCGCTATATAAAAACTGGTTATTATTATTATTTACCAGGACACCCTCAAAGGAAACCTGACCTGACATTCTCGGTGAAAAGACATTTTTTTTCGAAAACGTAGCTTTTCAAATCTATAAACCAATTCCATGTTATCACGTGATATCCAGAGATACACTGATTAGTTGACAACTAGCGTGTTAATTAGAGTTACCTAGATCAACGCTGACCTTTGCATGAATCTTAGAATGTAACTATCATGCATAACAATTAGTACTAGGTCTAGTAGGCCCATTTTAGTCGCCAACTACAATTAGTTCGGGTTTCATGCATATCGGCCCTGACTGTATAATTATGTAAGATTTTCGATGGAACTTTCTTGATTTGTTTTTATGAAAGAATACTTACATTTGGAGATGAAACAACTGCCAAAACACCGCTAGATGATCGTGACAAATAGGATCGATAATCCACAAAAACGATCAGTATCAAAGCAGTCCTTACAGTTTTAGAAAGTTAAGACAAATTCAGTCACACTCGCAACCGAATAAAAGATAGAAGTGAACATTACGCAGTCACTATCCATACCGTTTAAGGGCAAGAAACTATATACATTGAACATGCGTATTTATCGGTTCTGGTTTTGGGCGTGGTAAGTCAGTCACGTACGATCTTCATTAACATGACAAATACACTAACAAAATACGAACATTGTTAAAAGAAAATACCCGAAGGGAAACGAAAGCATTATTGTTACATTTTCATACTGCCATACATGTATGATTTGATAAATCAAATTAAAGATATAAAGTGTATCTGCGCCACTCATGAATATAACAACTAACATAATAATAACTATTATGATAAGTTCCTCGAGTTTTCTGTTTGGAAATACAAGCCCCTTAAATTGCATCATTAACCCTCGTCAACATGAGGCATTTTTGCCCTCCAACACACTTTAAAGGCCGGGGGGGTTACCACCCCTTTTGATTTTCGTTATAATACCTCCAAATCCTATAAATTTGGTGCCACAAGATAACTTAGAGTTTCTTATTTTCATTGATATCATTTTGGTATCAATGGGAAGGGGAGGAAAAAGCTATCGGTACCAAAATCACAAGTATCTCTGTGACATACTCACGTCACACTAGGCATGTTTGTACTTCTCTCCCGGGAGGGTGAATGGTTGTCACACCTCCCATCGTTAAATTTGGGATCACCCTATACCCTACCTACACCTATACCCCGGTGGGGTAGGTATGTTTGTTTGTTTTTGCAAGAAAAGGAGCGCAGTATGTCAATTGACAATCACATTAAATCATATGGCGTCAGAAAGGGAGGGTTGGTAGGGAAGAAAAAGGGGCAATAACCACCCCAATGTTTTTTAGTTTGGTTGTTCACTACTTCGCAGGACAATTTTAAGTCGTTTTTGAGATGCATTGATACTTCAGAGAAATTTTGACTGAAACACAACGGAACACAATTATGCTTTCTCTGAAAACTTCCGCAACTCGGACATTTCTGTGACTTAATGCTTATATAATATAAAGCCTATTTTGCCATTTGAAAAGTTATTGTATATTTATTATACGATCACATCACGTAGACATTTGCAGTCACGTACACAATTGGCAGAAATTCAGAAGAGAAATCTCCTATGTAGCTTGCGTGGTTACTATTTTCAATGACCTAAGAATTTTAATACATACACAAAAAACACACACACATATATCCATATTTTATATTGAAATCATTATGGGCCACGCACGCTACACATGAACTTTTAATCACTTGAACGGGCCACTAACCCTGTATGCATCATTTGTCACGGCGATTTACAACGTATACAACTTACAAGTGTAAAGACAAGGGAAAATCCCATTGACAAAAAGATTCATATACCCTGACACCACATACTTTATGTGTGCTTATTCGGCTTGCGGACTAAAAAAATATGATACAGAGTAAGTGCCAAATGTAGTTATTTTATTATTTTTAATTTTATGGTTATCAATTCTTATACGGAAAATGTTGATTATTATGGGTAGAATATGAAAGGGCATTATGTTTCATATATACATGAAAGTGTTATAAAGTGATCATATATTTATTTATAATAGAAAAGTAGCGAAAATTGTTCATGCATTGCGGATGTCGCGCGGGGATAGGGGTTTAACTGAAAGTTGGATGATTCAACAGAACGCTCCCCTTAAGGTCATACGCCACTAAACCTGGCTGCCGTAAGGATAACACGAATTGTCTTTAAAAAAAGCAATGCATCGCTGAGCTAGTGTTGACAGGGGGTTAGGACATGCCAACCTAAAACAGCAACAGCGAATTCAAAATCTATAGAAAAGTGCTATAGCTCAATCTGGTATATTTATTGACCTCTGGGAAGATAACAATAGTCATATAGCTCTAAATTTGAATAAAGTTTAAAACGTCTTTCAATTGTATGCAAGTCTTTCAACACCGTGGAACATGTGCAATGACCATCCATGATTATTTGTATTGCAGTATGTGGCATTGTCCTTTGGATAACGGTTGAAACATTTGTCACAACAGGACATTTATATATGCATTATTTTTGTGATTATATTCAAGAAAAATTTGCGTACTTGTTCTAAAACAAGAAAACGTGACAATTTGAAACTATGTTGTAATAGTACGACCGTATAAAAATGTTCATAACTTTTGATAATCGAGAGAGAGATGAAATAGCAACAGTAATACAAGTACTAGAGTGGTATTTCATCTGCACTGGCAATATAAGATAATTTGCACACATAGGCCTAGAATTGTCATTTTTGCAGTATTATGTAGAGTATTACATGTACTTTTTGGTAATTAAAATCAACACTCTTAAGCTATCTCTTCAGATATTTGGAAAACATGAATTTTAATTGTTGTCTGGTGGAACACTGACTCACAACTGGGGTATTTGTAATTCGATAGTATACCAACTACGAAAGTGAATGACTACGTCACCTTTGTGTTGAAAAAAAAATGAGACTCCTTGTAGCATTTAACAAGTGCATAATCTGTGTTATGACTGTTTATAATGCAATAAGTGCAAAAGGTATTACAAACAAGAGCTATGGTAGAGGACTTTGATTGTTATTAAAAAATAAATTCAGATGTTGCATGCCAATGATATAGAGTAATGCAATGCTTGTGATGTCATTGACAGTACATGAATTTATTGTAAAACATATGCCCCAAATTATATCAGTGTAATAAGTTATAGTTCACAGAAGTAATCACCTACATAACTGTACTTAGGCCAAGACGTGCAATTTTTCTGCAGCAACTGTTGTAAATGTTTTAACTTGATTTGGTTTACCACTAGCAATGGCAGTTAATTAATTAACACTGCAATAAGTGCTACTATGTGTCAACATCATGTTCTTGATATTTGCAAACTTGGGTGCACACATGTTATTATTGTAGTCCAGAACATGTACAAGTTCATGTGGCACGCAATTTTGATGGCAAAAAATGGTTTTTACAAACTTGTGTTCCGTTGTTGGGTATTTGATTACAAGGTTCCGCTTTATAGGCCTACATTGTTCGCTTAGTTACATTTGTAGAAAAATGTTTGTGATTACAATCAGAATTGTATATTCAGAACTAATATATAAGGACAGGGGTTAAATATCTACATGCCCCAATCATGTAGAAGAAACCAAAGTATTTCATTAAAGCAGAAATCGCATGAACAAAAAAGCTCCTGTTGTCCCATGGAGGATGGCGGTTCCAGAAAATTACGAGCATGAGAACGACAACAATTTAGTTGTTCGCACCCTTGGTATATTACTGGATAGTAGTTGCACCCATGGTAAGCCAACATGTGTGGGAAAGTTCTACTAACTTAGATGCATTCGCGCAAGTTAGTGAGCTGACATGTTGTTAACCATAATTTAGTGCTGTTATATAATCGAATCACACCATAAATGGAGATCGTGGAATACTTATTTGATAGGTTGACCTCTCTGCGTTATAGGTGATAGTTAGTGGAAGATCTGCATGTAAAAGATGTCTACATCTATGCCATCATATGGAGTGTATGAAAATGTTGACTAGAGTAAGTACCTTCAAACCATGGATCAACTAAATTTTCGCCATTCCAGTTTGTACTGAAGAAGAACTACAGATTGAATTAAAATATGAGCGCAGTTGCTGTAAACACTGTCTACCAGGCACAGACCCAAAAATCGAACAATTTCCTTGTTGGGTAAGTTATACGTACCGTGTTCTCATATTCAGTTTTTTCCTGGCTTTCTTTCACTGTGGTCAATGTACACATTGCATTGCCAAAGGTAACGCATAAATATAACATACTTATAAACAGTGCCAAAATACGGAATGATAATGTTCACTCTCACTAAGAACATTAATTTCGGAATAGTCCACAACGATCAAAACATAAGTTCAATTAGAAGTAACGATGAGAGGTAATGTACGCATTCTATAGTAACACATTTGTCGAGGACACATTTGTACTCTCACCAATAGTTCTTTCGAACACGCGTTTGCCAACGGTCGTTGATTCTATATGCAGTGTTCATTTTGGCAAAACTGATCTGTCAACATCCTGATTGCTAACCAACCACAGAAGACTCAGTCTTGTATGATAGGCTTTATAGAAGGGTCTTCGAGGGAAACATGCATTTTCTCTATTTCCACTTTCAACAAGTTCATTTTTCATGTACATAGTCCTCAATATTTTCAAAACTCAAAACTTAGAAAACAAGTTTTACAATGGGCTACTTTCTATAGCGTCGCGTAACCAACTATTTACTCATGCGATATTTTGTTAATGCGCGTTCCAAATATTCCAAAAACACGATTTCATACGTCAAATTTATAGCTGCTGTAATACATTGATTTTTTGTGAATGAATTTGTACATTTTAACATTATTTCTGTATACACTAAATATCACGTTAAACGTTTCTTGCGAAAAATATTTTAATTACATCCTAGGGCATATTCTTTCCGCTTAGGTAATACGGGTTTAATCACATAAAGTAGGCCGGCATCTTTCATGAACCACTTCACTCAAATTCTTTATACTCAGTAAGTAATTAAAGGAGGATGGCCCCGATTTAAGGACATGACGATTTATCTGATAGATTGACCTTCACCCCAAAACCCGTCTGTAAAGTTTTCGCGCGATATTTCACGTTTTCATTGTGGAGAGCTAAAAAAAACGTTGCTTTTGTAAAGCCCAATGCGTAGTAGTACTGTGTAAAATTATATGTAGACCAAAATGGGCGTATATTTTCGATCATAAATTCCAAACCAACCCAAACAACCTTTGGCTCTAAGATTCACAGGGTAAATGAGAAAATAGTAGCTTCTTTGATACCAAAATTGTGACCACTTCCGGTAAAATCTGGGGTTCTGGGGACGAGGCTATAGCGATCGGGCCATGGACCTTTAATTATTACGAATAAATTTGTAGCATTATTCTAAAGTAATAACCCCTTTTCAGTAATAATAATAGTAACAATATAAAACGTAACTCCTGTGCACTAGTAACGGGCACGTATGCTATTTTCATACAAAAAAAATCTTGCCTTGTATATCGGTCCGCTTGGCAATTCGGTCATCAGACTTCCATTAATGCAAATATCAATTACTAAACACAGTGTCGCCCCAAACACTCATTATATCCCGCACCATTACTACCAGGGGTTTTATTCAAAAAACAACAAACAAGATGCTTTAAAAATTATTTTACAATAAGTGGCCATTACCCCTCGCTTTAATAAACGAAAAAAATTACTCAATATAAATAATATACAACCTACATGGCACAAGTGATATTTTACTCAGCAATTCATTACACTTCAATACAAAGTTTCCCATTCGTAATATACACTACCGAATGGACCAGTTGCATATTTGGATACAAATAACTCGATAGGCCTTACAATACAGTATACACGTCCTCTACAAATCTACTATATACACGATCGTGTACAGAAACAACGCAGTCGGAAACTGAATATTTATACTGCAATACAATCATAAAACAAGACGAGTCCTTAAAAAGGCCACCTTCTTGCATTTTAGTGCACAATTTGTGAAATGAAACAACAAAATTGAAGTTTTGTAACACTATATTGTAATGAGACTATCAAGGAATCAATCATATGATCAACCTTTATTGTGAAACAAAAGACATTCCGTTTCATGTGACTTTTTCTGATACATTGTATTACTTTGAAAGTAGAAATACATGCATTGGAACACCAAGCTTCAGTTTACCATAATTCCCTTTGAAGGGAGGAACCTCTTATCTAGTGCAAAGGACAAATCACTATTGTGGAGTAATACCTGGCATACATTGCTGTACAAAAAGTTGTGCCTTTGTTTACACACATGAAATATTAGTATGCCGTCTTAATGAATAGTTACATCGATCAGTGTTAAATATATCATACACAACATGTAATTCTGTACCACAATTGTCTATTATACATGGAAGATATTATTTGGATTGGGGTAAAGGGCGATGGAAGGTCATTCTAATACAGTTTAATTGTCAAGTTAAACAATTTGCCAATATGACCAACCAATCAGAAAAACTGTACATAGCTACCTTTAGGTTAGGGACTGTCGCTTTAGTGCAAGCAGGGAATGTCACTATCACTAGTGGTGCAAGTAGGGGTATGTATATCATGACCATGGCCATGCATGGAAATATGAGACTCTTGAAGTCACCAGGCAGTATCAGTAACGCTGAGCAAGTGTAAACAATGGTGGGTCTTGTTAGGCTGTAACCACAAAATGAACACACTGTGTACAACTGCATGAGGGTTTGGTCATCAGGATTAATCTTCTGCTGGCAGCAGAAAAACAACCAATCAGGGGGATACGTGTCAGTACGCGTTCGGAAAACACGATTGCAACTATCTGTACCAGGCCAACTTGTACAATCTAACGGCTTCCATATGAAGGAAGTCCTTAATAAACCTGCAAGCAGTGCGCCACAGGGACGGCATAGCAAGCTCGTAAAACTAAATGGAATTAACATTCACCGAAGCACTTTTACAAAGCTAGGGCCCACATAAACGCCACATGAAGTATAGCCATTCAAATCTATAGCATCTTCGATTGCAAAAATCTGGGGTGCGACTATTTCCCTTGCATGGAAGCAGTCCATCAATGTCTGAATATTGCGCTATTATATTGAGAAAGTGAGGGGATTCATGATTGACATGTTGGACTGGTATGTTTTCTCACACTAAGTGACATTTGGACGGTAAATTTGAGACAGTTTACTCCGCGCTCATCAATTTCACATCGATTTGCCCACTACTAGCCGTAGCTAGTAGTAGTAGTAGTAAAGCTAGTAGTAGTAGTAGTAGTAGTAGTAGTAGTAGTAGTAGTAGTAGTAGTAGTAGTAGTAGTAGTAGTAGTAGTAGTAGTAGTAGTAGTAGTAGTAGTAGTAGTAGTAGTAGTAGTAGTAGTAGTAGTAGTAGTAGTGGAGTAGTGCTGGGCGGTCTGACGTACTGCGAATTTGGTGATTCGTTACTATAAAAAAATTCTGGTCACCACATGTTGAAATTTTGGTTATTTGGTGATTTTAGCTTGTACTTGTGATATTGTTGTATTTCTTCTATGAGAGTTTTAAATAATAATAATAATAATAAAATGCATTTATACGGCGGTCTACAGAGAACACAGCTACTTAAAATACGAAATTAATATACAACATAATAAGGAAAACTAACAAATCCAAAGTTAACAAATGTTTAAACATCAGGAAATAAGAATGTTTTCAGGAGCCGCTTAAAGACACTGGTGAAAGGTGCCTCTCTAATATTACCAGGAAGCTTGTTCCACAGCCTAGGACCAATTACGTTAAATGTGAAAGAAACATGATTAAAGTGGCATTTTTTTCCCATGGACTACTGTGATAAGTTAGTCATGCTAGTGGTGTACAGCGTGTCTCAAAAAATGGTACAATCAAAAAACGATTTTTTTTTTAAATATTATATCTTAGCATAAGTAAGTCGTTTTGTACATCACATTAAAGAGTGAAAATGGTGAAAGAATCAGTTAAAGGTGACACTCATTGAGTGGACGACATATATTATGGGGCACATGTGGTCCAGTGGATACGACGACCGACTCATGATCTAAAGGTCGTGGGTTCGAGTCCCGCTGCGGCCAATGTGTTGTGCTCTTGGGCAAGGCACTTTACCTCGCTTGCCTCTCTCCACCCAGGAGTGAAATGGGGAGCTGTTAGAGGGAATATCACAATCTAAGTGCTGATAGGTAGTGCGCTAGTTGAGTTGGCCTGGCAGCAAACCTTAATGAAGCGACATGATTCTGACGATTTCCTGATGCAGCGTAATGATAATAGGCCACGCGCTTTGAATCCTCAGGTAAAAAGCGCAATATAAATCCCGCTATTATTATTATTATTATTAAGCTATACTCACGATTTGGTTACAGGAGCCAAAATTAAAATCGTCTTTCTAGCAACACCACTTCAGCGAAAATCAATGTTATTGACTTGGGCGCTGTGAGGTGGTGACGTCACCGATTCGACAATCGTCGATGCAGGTAAACAAAACCCCATTCACTTGCATAGATCGCTGCAGCGCTTTCGAAGACCTACCATTATTTTCTCTAAAATTTGCTCAACTAAATCAGAATTATAAGCAATACAGATACAGATAACTGTCTGTTGAAGTATCTGGTAGATTTGATGGCTCTATCCCATTCAGTCACCAGCTAGAGAAGGCGTTTCAGTCGCCATTTTATACATACTGAAGCCTTGTTTCGCAAGACACAGCGTGCTCCACCAGACTCTCGCTTGCGAAATACTATTAGTTATCCCCTGTTTGTTCACGCAATACGGAAAAATATCTATGGTTTGTTTCCAATATCACATGAGACGTTTGAAGTGGTAAGCTTGAAGTTGATTAAATTTTATTTAAATCTGGATTAGCACAGCTACACTGCAGTCTAAGTACAGAATCCAGAAAGCTCAGACTGTGACTGTGAGTAGGCCACCCTGCCTTAGTCTAGGCCTGTTTCTAAAGGCCTATTAAGGCTTACAATGTACAAATCAACAAGTTGGACTAACTGCACAGTAACACAAACTCAGTCATCATTGTCCTCATACATACAATTTTCCCCAATTCCCAACAAGGCAGTCCTAGACCAAGATGTCATGGCCACAGTGATTCAGTAGTAGTCTTGCCTAGATGCAGTGCACAGTGTCAGTGAGAGTTGAATTCTGCAGGGTAGCATGGCACTTTAGCTAGGGAAAACACCCTAACTTACCTCTTTGAAAGACATCATATGTGATGTGATCAAGCAAAATGAGTCGGAAGTCGCAAATATTGATTTTGAGATACAGCCAAACAAAGGAGAAAATGTCTTTTGTTTCCTATTATTTTTGCCACCCTTCAACTGATTATATCTTTGGAATTAATTGGTCAATTTCAATGGGGATTTCAGCAAAATGTAGCTTTTAAACGGTTGCCTACAGTTACATGGAAAAGTAAAAATCAAATCTGACCGACTTCAGACTCATTTTGCTTGATCACATCACATATAGGTCACTAGTCCTCCAAAACACACGGGGAACTTTAAAAATGTTCTTGTACATAAAGAATGTAGGGAAAATGTATCAAGTAGAAATATTTGTTTGCAGCAGTCACACCAATGTGTTGAACCAAAGGGCCATTTGGATTGTGCTCTTCAGAGGGAGCTGGACCAAAACAGTCTCTTCCACAGATGCACAAGATCATTACATCTATAGATTTTAATGCATGTAAAGTAGGGACTTGATACTTGGTGTAAGCATTACGTAATACGGGCTCATATCGAGTGAGTAATGAAAATTACTCTGGTAATACGGGAAAATATCAATTGGTACATTAACCAATCAGCATTCACAATTCATGTCTACTAAATGATAATATACCGTAATTGTGTGCAATTATAGTAATACAATTGAGCTTCCACTCAAGTTTAATATAATAAATTTATGATTATATCAATATATGGTTTATATATTTGTTTTCACCGTTTCCATACTAAGGAGCGGCCTTATCACGACATAAAACTTAAGCCATGAATAACAATATTTCATTATTTCGCGGCTTGATCGCATCATGCAAAAACCGTCGGAAAGCCAATGATATCGTATTTGTATACCTTGAACCCCAATATCAACATTCTTTTGTTCTTTATTCCGAGCAAAATTCCACTCGGCTCCCCTTGACACACTTGACTATAGTCATAATTAGGCAAACACCTAATTATCAGAACAGCTGCGTGCATGTGCATAGACACCACAAGAAATTAATCCAGGCCTCCGAAAACTTACTGTGACAAATTCCATTCTGTTTCTATGAGAAAAGCATGTTGTATTAAACCTTCGCTTAACACAATTCATGTTACCATTATTTGTATAATAATCGCAGTATACTTCTCATAACAAATCACAACGTAATTTGATTTCTCAAGACGTGGATGTTTTCTAATAGATTTTCCTAATTACGTCACCCGGGGATTGCCCGTGTTTACAATTACGGCATGGGGGGGGGGGGGGGTAGTTTGCAGTTCTTTTTTGTTTTAACCAGGTTCGCCCCAGTCGTGACAAATCGTAAAATAGTAGTACTGATGACAAAAACTTATGGGCGAAAACAACACATGCACACACAAGAGCGGCGAGGAAATTTTTATAGAAAAAATGATTCCCGCCCTTGCAAAAATGTTAGCACAATAATTATTATGCAAAGGGTCGACGATTGACAGGTGTGACATTCAAGCCCAGGCACGCCTAGTAGGGCGACGAGCCAAGAATTACGTTGACGAAAAGTTGAAGGGAATTCATATCATACTTCCTTACTAAAAATAAACTTCTAGTTTCAGTGTTTTCTTTCGTGCACAAATCAAACTCTTGTTTCGTTCTTTTTTCATAAAATGATAGATTTTATGAAACTAAAAATATTTTTCTAAATGAAGCAGTTACATCTGGTAAAAGAACTCGCATTTTTACCCGAAAAATTTGTCTATTTCCCAGCGATTCGGGGTTTGTTTACATTGGAAGATGCATTGCGCAACAAGACTCGTTCAACACGTCCAATCGCCTACGTCACCGAATTCGCCAAGGTCAGAGAAGGAAAGCTTGGGCGTATTTTTGGGCGTAAGATCGCAACGAAATATAGCGTTAGTTTTTGGTTTATAGCGGCTATATTACACTATTATTTTTTCTTGAAAAAGATATTTTTGGCAATCCATGAATCATAAGCTTTCCATGGGTATATTAGCTTAATGTATGCCGTCCACTTAATGAGTATCACATTTAAACATAAGTTATTCACATTTGAACAGATATGAAATTCTTTAAAAAGGGATTAACTTCATAAAAGAACTCTAAAAGATACGAAAACGGTTACGTAATGGTGGAAGTTATGATCAGTAAGTTCTGGCTTTAAGATAAAGTGAATAACATTCGACATACTATTATTTGTTAGAATAGAACCATGAGCGTACAGCAACCTGGAGGAGAGTGATTTTATGGTCTTGAAGTATCATGAAACGCAAATTCCTACCAAAACCTTGATACTTTGCTTCCAAATTCCAATTTTTATTGACTTCATCAATTAGTAAATGCACAAAGATAGTGCAATATTTTTAAACTATTTCTTTGGATTTGGAGTGTCTATTTTGGTTGCAATTACATTCCTTCTGGCATGATTTTAACAGATACCAATTTTGTAATAAATTCAAAGCTCCATTTCATTGACGTGTAATAAATATTTGTATTGTTTATTATTTAAGAAAAGAAGATATTTATCATTGAACTGATTATGTTGACTATTAAAACTTGTGTCGTTAAAACTATACTTCCTTTGTTTACTTAATCTGTGTTTTGTTTCTTTTTGTCAAGTTGCAATCTTTTGTGAGTTTCAAGACAGCATGGCATAACTGCGCGAAACAACTCTGTCCATGCATAAAAGTGGCACAAAATCGATTTTGAAGTATCGCAGTAAATTGATTATATCTCTAGATTGACAAAAGCAAATAAGAAGAAACAAACACCACTGGAAAGCCTGGTCTTTGTTCTTTAATATAGGTTTTCCCGGCCAATTTCGCACTTTAATCAACCAAAGATAATTTGGTAATCAATATCGCGCGTTTTGGGCTTATCGGTCTAAATCCTAAGTACAATTTCGTACTATGAGCACTCTTTTCCATTTTTCGTCAATCAATTTCGTTGTACAGCATAACCGTTAGCTTATGGTAATGCAAGTCCGTCTTTATGCTTTCAATTTCGCCATTTCGCATTTATTTCGAGAAATCATCAACTTTTTTCGCTATACGTAAACAAGAACGGTGCGAAACAATGTACGGTGGATTTTCAATTTCGTGGATTGCTATTCTAATTGGCGATTATACATTCAATTACGTTACGTTATAGACCTACAATATACGTTTACGTTTAATAGACCTACAATGACAAATCAGTAAAATATCTATTTTGGTAAAACATGTCAAAACAAATTTTAGGAAATTTCATATCTTCAGGACACACATATAATTATAGGCCATCATTATAATTCATCATGTACAGTAATGTAACTGCAAAAAAAATAGCTTAAAGGTGGGTGATATATATGACCTCGTCACCCACTTCACTCCATTAAACTTGAGATTTTCATATCAGATGAAAGTACATTATGTTTCTTATTTGCCCATGAAGTGTTTTCTTTTGATGTTTTGAGCAAAAACGTCTCCAAATGTGGTCGAGTGACCACATTAATTAATTTTGTGGGCCAATTTAGTGCACATTTTTTATTCCACTATCCAAACGGCTGGACCAATTTAAAACGTGTTTTAAAATTTTTCGAACACACTAAACATTTGTCTTGGTGGCGGCTATTTTCATCACATGATTATTTGAATGTACATTTTTTAAATAAAAATCTCTTTAAAGCCTATAACTTCATTCTGTTAAGTTGCTTATGAGTTTCATATTGCAATGAAAAGTTTAACGTTTCATTCTCTGCTTTACTCAGCTTATCACTGTAGTTATCTCCACTTTTCATTATATAAATATTACTACCACTTTCTTAATTTTCCTTTTTATATGTATCATGCTCAGAATTGATAGTCATCATGTCTTTTAAAGGCCACCGTGTTTTAATTATGAGCAAATCTGGGCTACACCTCATTCAAATGAATACTTTTTATCTTTAATCATGATCCATTCCTTTTAGAAAGGGCTACATTTTACTTTGTTTTTTATACATAAGGCTAGCATCAGGTCATTTTAATTCCATTACATCTATGTATCAGTCATATAATATTGTTCAATGCCGAAATGCCGAAGGCATGATTTTCCCCCGACTGTATGATTATACGCAAATATTGCTAATTCAAACGGAAATTTTTCATTTTTGTTATCTCAAAGGCGAAATAGAAAACTTGAATTGAATCGCAAAGCTAATCCAATTGAAATCGATTGAGCAAGTTACGCAATTGGCCGATCATTCTACGCGGTCGAATGCTCCTTTAACGAAATCGAATGACGTTTTGCTTAATTGAAATAACAATATACATCATCGTTCAATTTCGCACGAAAACGAATGTCCCTTCTATAAAATGGAACACGTAAATTGCGAAATTGGCCGGGGAAAACCTATATTATGCCAAGAATGACTTTTTTTGAAATTTCATATTAAACCATTTTTTTCCCCTGATTGTAACACTTTTTTAGACAAGCTGTATAACTTTAATAGATGGGGATAAGGGAGCACGGTCAAAGCTACTCGCTTTTCACCAATCCCAAATCAGGGTTATGAATAAAGGATCTGTCAATTTGAAGTATACTTTAAAATTTATTTTCTATTCCACGTTTAATTGAAAAAAAATTAAACAAAGGAGACCAAAAATCCAAAGCTATATGAAATGGAATTTTTGCGCACATGTATGTCATGAAGGTTGGCAGGCATCCAACGGAGGTCGTACTCGTATCCCTGGGTCATTCCATGAGTTGGGGTACCAATGTTAACATGGGATCAAATTTTGAAACACCTTTTATTGAATTTACATATAATTTTCAAGTACTACTGGATATTGGAATTTTCAAAATGGTCAACATTTGTGAATTCCCCCACTTTTAATTGTTGCAGGAGTGCAGACAGGACACCAACTTCATTCTTTTAATCCTGCACCCAGAAATAACATTGGATGCGGTTCACTTACATACCTGCCTAAATAGGTATTGTGAATGTATACATTGCTGGAGGGAATTTAGAACCAAGACGTAAACACTTTACTAAAAATCAAATCGTATTTGTGCATTCTAATCATTTTTGTGGTAATAGTTTTTATAAATTTACGGACCTTACCTTTATCCTCTTCGTGCCATTTGGCAAATAAAGCCTCCACGCTTCGTTTCCATTTTGGTTGTCTCTAGCACATCCCCGGGCCTCATTCCAACTCTTCCATCCATTGAATGCTTCTCTTCTTCTCTACAGTTCTCCGCCTGTTGTTCCACTTCACCCCTTCCTTCGTTATCTTGTTTCTGATGACATGAACCTATTAGCACAATCCTTAATATCCGTGACTAATCTTTGGCAAGTAAGGTTTGACGATTGATTTGACTTCCAATTAACATTTTTAGAAGGGTTTTTAGCCCACATGTCCCTCTGGAAAATGTCCGGCCAATTTCCACAGGAGGGGGGTAAGTTCTACAGGGTAAATTTTAAAATAATGTTCCAAATAAACGTCTATATAGCTCAATGTTTTTGTGTGGTACAAGGAGTAACAAAGTCTATGGTGACCTGTCTGTAAAGTGCCTCGCTATGAAGATATAATACACAAAATAGGCTAAAGGTCAAACTTTATTCAGCAAAGGTCAAGGTCTTAAACTGTTTCATTGAGTTACAGTATTCTAAAATTAATAAAATTACATTGATTGAAAGTATGTTGGGTATATTTGCCCTCTGGCTCTTCTCTCGTGGTTACAGGATAGGGGGCACCTTCCCACACATTTCAATGGGGGACAAAATTTCAAGCTACAACGGAGGTATACCCACCTAATTATCAATGTAATTTTAATCATTTTTAAAGATACTTTAAAATCAATCAAACCCAGTATAAGACCTTGACCGTTGCTGAATACATGTTTGACCTTTAGCCTATTTGCTGTCTATCTCCTAACGATGCTTTTACAAACAGGTCACCATAGACTTTTGTACTCCTTGTTACCACACAGACATTTGAGCTATACTAACGTTATTTGGACCATATTTAAAAGTACACCTGTAGAACTTTACCCCCCTCCTGTGGGAAATTGCCGACATTTTCAGAGGGACATGTGGGCTAAAAACCCTTCTAAAATGCCCTTTGAAGTCAAATCAATCGTCAAATCTTACTTTCCAAAGATTAGTCACAGAATTGAGGATTTTGACTTAACTGTATCATTCCAACGCCTTCTCTTGACTTCCGGACTCATTTTGATAAGTTGAGTAAGATTATTGAGTTCGTCCATGCCAATAATGTTGAGCCAGAAAATGTTTAAAGTGGTCCTTTTCAAGCATTATCTGAAATTAATCTGTTTTTCTTTGTCACTTTTTTATCGTTCATGTCTCACCACCGTAGAGAAGTTCGGGTCGTGACTATGGTTTTGTGCATGTTTATACCTTTTTTAGTGGTCATGTTTTTTAATTATAATGAAATCATTTTTTTTTTCAACAGGAATTTCATCTCACATGAAAAAGAATAGGCTTATTTATACTATGGCCCACTTATTTTGTCAAGTTAAATGCATAAAATAGGGTGTTATTAGTGTTAGATAGCACAATGGGCCATATGTTTCCATATTTTAACATGCAACAGGACACCTAATCTTCCGTGTCCAGTTGCATGTGGAACATACAAAATGCTCAGTAACTTATCTGACCATTCAAAAGTTTACCTTTGTTCAGACATGGTTATTCAATTGCTTTTATTGACATCCGCACTGTCTAATTTTTTTGTTTTTTTAGACACAAAGTAATTCAGATGTGTTAATGTAAAACATAACGCTCTAGGGTACGTTTTCACACGTAACAAATTTGAAGTGGACATAAAAGCCATATTTTGATATTTTAATACTTAAGAGCCACATTTGTTCTATATTGACAAACTCAGAGACACGACATCTCACCGATTTTTTTTAAACTTTGTGAGGTAAAAGGCATTTGGTCCAATGTTAAGCATATGACCATTTAAAAATTCAGCATTTGTCTGTTGCCATGGTAACGGCCCTTTCTTGTTTTTTCTGATTTGCTGTCTCGAGATAACCTAAAAATGGCTGACTTTCCTTACTAAAAAACAATTTTCAAAACAAACTGGTACACCCCAACAGACGTGATAATTTTTAGGACCCGACTTCACGGTTATATAACCCTCATGTTTGCACTAACTGTCATTAAATTAAAACGAGTCAGGGTTGCCACTTCTTATACTGGTTGCACTGTTGACAATACAAGCATTTACGATTGATATGAAAAAACTTCACCTTTTATGGGCAAGGTAAAATCCATTTCTCTCCCAAATGGGTATTGTTTTTTTATTTTATTTGTGCAGTAAGTGTTGACTTACGCCCTTCAAATTGATTGAACAAAATTTGTGGGCAAAGTACGCGTTTACTTGTCACGTGACACAGAAATCAGAGGAGTTGTGATAAGGCATTTTGGCATATTTTAGGGGCATTATTTAAGCTATAAAGAATTACATTAGTGTTTAATAATATATTTTGGGGGCTCTAAAAGCAGATGAAATACTTTTTACAATCCATCTATCTGTCTGTCCACCGTATCTGTCTGTGTGTTTCTGTCCTGTTTGAAGTGTCTGTCTGTCTGTTCACTCTTGCCAAAATATGTCTTTATTGTCACGTTTGGGCTGATTACAGCAAACATCTGTCAGAAGAACACTAACTCAAGGCCCATAGGGTGTTCACAGATTCGGGTCAAAGGTCACATGAGCAATTAAAGGGGCTTCTTTATAAATTCCTTCTTGTGCTAGCAAATAAATTGCTAAATTCACCAAAGTTATAGGCACAATAGGGTATACACAGATTTTTGGGCAAGTTCGTCCGATTTTTACTTGTCCACGTGACACAAAAATTAAGTATTATGTTGATAAGGACATTTTGGCCATATTTTAGAGTATTATTTAGCTATAAAACACAACATTAGTGTATAATAATAATATTTTGTTGGGGTCAAAACCACATGGGATACTTTTTTCCAATCTTTTAATTGACGGTTATAAACTTGATGGCAAAGTATCGTTTATAACTTGTCCACATGACTTGAAATAAGCTATATCATAGTGTACACATTTTGCATATTTGGAATCCTTTATCTTCCAATGGTATTCAATTGTTTCTTGCTGCCAGCCTCAATGAAGCGAAGAAAGAATTCTATTATGCGGTTAAATATTCATTTATTTATTTGGAATAGACATTATTCGACCAACCGGAATCCTGTGGGCATAGCGCATGTGTTCGTGCAACAAGTGTAGCTGAGTTCGGCATCATGTTTTTTTGGTTCCCCTTCTAAAAATTTATCTTACAGGTTTTTGTTTTGCTTATCAGAAAATCTGTCGGTCTTTTTTGTTTTTTTCAAAAACGACCGCCCGATCTTTTGTCAGCTATGGGACCGAATGCTGAAACAATCTAATGTTCTCACATTACTGTTCCTTCAACATTAGTAATGCCAACTTTGGTCTTTCTGATCTTGATGTGTACATTAAAGGTGCTTGTTCCAATTTAGTCTATTGTGTTCTCTACTTGACTGAGAGCCTGGCACTTGCAACTACCCTCATCAAGTACCAGTGGGACCAAACTGTGGTTTTGCATATCAACGCCCTATTCAATACTGTGCTAATATTGATGGTTAACCATAAAATGGTGGTTTTTTTATTAATATCTTGGCAATGTACTGGATTTGAGGGCTCAACTTACGGACAACATTGAGAAAAATACAGACAGCCTTTCACCTGATATCACATCGATACTACTTCAGGGTATCGGGGGGGGGGTCCCAAAGAACGATCTGACACCCCTTTAATTTACACCTGTCATCATTTGAAGACCTGCTTATATCATGAACTGGTTTGTCCGAGGGTCAGTCAGAACTTCATATGCTGGGAAAAGACAAAGTGCAACTTCTTATGGACATGTAGTCACACAAATTGAATAACATTGAAGATTAAACCACCCAATTTTGTATCCAAAAATTGCAAAGTGTGATCAAACCTAATCATACAATGATGTGTAATGATATATATCTCTGTGAACTTATGAAATGAATTGCCTAATCAAGCAATTATATCTCGTTGAAAATCTTGAAATGGATATAAAGGAGGAAACAGCTGGGTAAGAGACAAAAGTAAATTTATCATCAACAACTGGAAAATCTTATCAAAATGTCTTTGGCCAAACAGTAGCTGAAATTTTTTAAATTTTCAGTACTGTGGCAAAAAGAGGTTTTTGCACTGGCAAGTACAACATGGATTAAAAAAAATGAGGCTAAAATGGTAAACCGCCATGGCGATTTTATCTCGGAGATATGAATGGACATGGGCGTGTGTGTTTTGTGCTATCTATTACAATTGACTAAGTGTGGCTATAGTATTTATCTAGGAAAAAAATTGCCAAATGTTGACCCTTTTCTTGTGGAGATACGGACAAACCTGGAGTAGACAGACGTAGACAAATTATGAGCAAGATTTTTCTATGTAATCTCTCTTAAACTATTTGAATCTTTATAATGAAAAGTGTTTACATAGGTAATAACTGTCACAATATATCTTAATTCCGGTTTGTTTTGGAGAAATCTGCATAATCTATGGCATTTCTTTTTTTTATCTCAGTAGAGTCAAACCACAAATACTGTATTTATAGTGACTGGCGTTATGAGTGACTCGGGAAATAAGCTATGAAAAAATGTTGCTAGATCAAATGAAAATTGTGATATGTGTTTATTTTAAAGTATATAACATGTACCAAAAGACAGAAGTCACAAAAAGTAAGAAGTTAGTGATGGTGTTTTACTTGTCGAATGACCCTTTAAAGTGGAATGAGTATTGATCATTTTTGGAAAGACATGAACAATTAATAACAATTGTGTAAAGCTATATTGTTTGGTAGCATTTCATATAGTGTCATTTGATTAAATTGGCTTAAAAATACTGGTATTCATGAACTGGAATACAAAAGTGGGAAAATTGATATATATATATAATTATTGTCCAATTGTACGCAGGCTTTCCGTCACAAGCGCACAAGTGCTGCTGTAGCTCAGCAGCAGTGGCGGATTACGAGTCAGCGTGTCAGCAGCTGTTGACAGGGCCCCCTAAAAATTGCATCTCAGGGCCCCTTGGACACACCTTAGTCGCACTTAAGTTCAATATTGCGTTGCTTCTTGAAGCTAAAAGGGCCCCAAATAAAGCTGCTGACAGGGCCTTTTCCCTAACATCCGCCATATTCAGCAGGGGCCGTTCCCCAAATCGGCGTAACTCTAAGTGTATACTAACTCATACGATTTGTCACTAATAACAGACTTTCTCATACCAGTTACACAGTGCTTTGCTACAATTGGTCCACTAAGGCATGACATAGTGTGCAAGTAGATTTACGACCGAGTTTTCGGGACGGATCCCGGTCGTTAATATGGGGGGCCTTGGGTCACCGGTTCTTCTGCCCAAAGGTGGTGATTAGACAATTGATGTGTAGGACAAGAAGAATTTATAAATCTTCAATGAATGCCCTTTTAATCGGTCCACGTGGCCTTTGTGTACACCCATATGGCCTTGGGTCAGCCAGTTCTTCTGAACGAATGTTGACAAGTGTGTGGCAAAGATGAAAAAATAGGGACAGCAGCGGTTTCAAATAGGTCGTCCGATTTTGTGGTCAAAGAACAAGAGAAGAATGTAATGACCTACGGGACCTCTGGACATGACAAATGGCAATGACCTTTCACATGTGTTACCCCATAAGGACCATTTTAGTCCATGTATAAGATACCCAAGTACGGTAGAACTTAATCCATTAACTGCACTAAAAACGCTACAAAAAATGCCAACCAAAATGGTGATACAGAGCATATGACCCAAGTAAGGGACCCCTGAATGACTTCGACCGAACCTTTTACCTCCCTATTAAGAGCCCTGTCTCAATGTATAAGCACCCTAAGCACACTAAAAAGTTAAAGTTGAAAAAGTGTCAACCAAAATGGATATTAAATGATTGCACAGCCACAGACCACACACACACACACCGAAACATGCCGACGTAAGGTCTTTCCGAATGCATCGGACAACCTACCTAAAAATGATAATTATCAAGGAATACCCCTTTAATGGGCTCACGTGACCTTTGACCCAAATTGTGAACACCCATATTAGGCCTTGGGTCCAGCAGAGTGCTTCTGATTCGATTGAACAATGGAGGTGATCATTGGACATAAAATTGTCGTACACCCATATGTGATAGCTTTAGTGAATATAGCAATTTATTTGTGACACAAGAAGAAATTTTAAATTTTTCAAAGAATGACCTTTAATGGCTTAGATGACCTTTGACCCGAAATTGTGAGCCCCATATGGACCTTGGGTGGTGGGTTCTTCTGACAGAATTTTGCTGCAATCAGCCCAAAGTTTGGCAAAAAAGGACTATTTTGCCCCAGTGTGAACAGACAGACAGACAACATACAAGTACACTAGACAGGACAGGCAGGACAGATGGCTTGTAAAAGCATTCCATCTGATTTCTAGCGCCCAAAATTATATTATTACGACCTATGTAAATGTTTTATAAGCTAAATAATGCCCTAAAATATGCCAAAATGCCTTATCACAAATCCTCTGATTTCTGTGTAACGTGGACAAGTAACGCCGTACTTTGAACAAATTTTGTTAATAATTGAAGGCGTTGAGTCAAACATTACATGCACAACTAAATAAAAACATAATCACCATTTTGGAGGAAAATGGGATTTTACCTGCCCAGAAATTTTGATTTTCATATATCGGAAAATTCTGTATTTCAACGTGGCAACAGTAATAAGAAGGCTGGCAATCCTGGCTCGTTTAAATTTAATGACAGTTAGTGTAAATGGGTATTATCATGAAGTAAGTTCCTAAAAATATCTTCTACCGGTCTTGATGTACCATTTGTTTCAAAATGCTGTTTTTTTTTAGTAATGAAATCAGCGAATTGGGTTATTCTAGGACGTAAAATACAGGGCAAAAACAAGAAAGGGCCGCCCGTTACATGGCAACAGACAATGCTGAATTTTTTTTAATGTCTATTGTCTACATTGGGACAAAATGTCTTTTACCTCACAAAGTTTAAGAAAAATCGTTGAGATGTCGTGTCTATGAGTTTGTCAATCTAGAAAAAAATTGACTCTTAAGTACCTCTGTTTAAGTGAAACAGCTTGATCATACTTAGTTTTCTTGACTGAAAAAAATAACCTATACCCCATAAGAAAATTGTCATGCTATTTGCCACTAAATTACAGGTTTCACGTGTAACGGTGTCCGGCAGAAGAAAGAAGAATTCAACTCCAAAGTTTCAAATGGTAACTTTTTTTATGGACACCAAAGTAATTGTGTTACAGTGTGATTTGGTGTACAATTATCATTTTTTTGTTTGTTTTTGTTTTTTTTTTTGTTTCTGGAACTTTGATGTTAGTTGGACTTAAATTCCTTTATGTTTTAGTAATTAATTGAAGTACACCAATATGTCGCTTGGTGTGGTTTTTACCATCATTTTTATAGGTTTCATGTGTAACATGATTTTGTGGACAACAAATGTTACAGCGTGATACTCTTTTTTGCCCTCAGTGTATAATGAGACAAAAACATGAACAGCTAAATTATACCTTCATTGTTCATGCTCAGTGTTATCTAATAGAAGTCAGGAAAATTATCAATTTTTAACAACATTTAAAAATGTCACACTTTTTTTACCTAAAACTAGTAAATGTGCATGTTTTTGATGAAGATAACCATGTAAACGTTATGCAAGTCATTAAAGTTTTTTTATAATTTTAAAGCTCACAGCCTCCACTTGGCCTAGGTTGCAGGTTGGCCTAGCTTACTAGGAGGTTGGCCTAGCTTTCTAGGCTGGCCTTCATGAAACAAGGTTGTAAACACCAATGCATTAGTCAACCGTCAAGTCCATTTTAAATATTACTTTGCAGCTCCCTTCTGGTTGAGCACTTTACTGTGGATGATATATTATCGCGGTCAACCAACCAGCCGTTACAGGCCGGGAAAAGTCATGCAAATGACTACACACAGATCAAGAGCCGATTGATTTCAGTAAGCTTCCAAAACTCCTCTGTTAACTCCCTCCCGTGCTTGAACTGGCATTCAGCAAGACCACGTCTCTTAGGTCTAGCGGCCACTTCCAGGTAAAGACTAAGGAAGCGGTACGTTCTAGACTAGGTAGGTAGAAAGTTTCGCTGCCGTGGCCCTGGTAGGTAGAAACTTTCGCTGCCGTGGCCTGCTACGTGACTTTTCACCCAAGGGTTGGTTATTAGATCTAGGGCGATTTACCGCTGACCAGGGAAGCGGCCCGCTCTGTTTCGCTGCTGTGGCCCGACCAGGTTAGAGTGAATCCTCCTATAGTTAAACCTTCTGGTCGCGGCCAACTTTCCATCAAGAAGGCACCCTTCTACTGCATAGTTTAACAACAACCGACCGGTATGGAGCTGCGAACAGAAACCGAGCAGGCCCGGTACTCCCCCATGCATGATGTATTTCCCCTTCAACACCCTATCCTAGATTTTCCGCCGTGGCCCGGCTAGATAGGTTTCGCTGCCGTGGCCCGGCAACGTTAAATGGTAACTTAGGGATTTCTAGCGCTGCAGTAAATTACGAGTAGCTTTTATCCGAAACTACGTTTACAGTTTCGCTGCCATGGCCCGGCTACGTAGAAAGTTTCGCTGCCGTGGCCCGGCCACGTGAAATGGTAACTTAGGGATTTCTAACACTGCAGTAGATTACGCGTAGCTTTTAGCCGAAACTACGTTCGCAGTTTCGTTGCCGTGGCCCGGCTAGGTAGAAAGTTAGAGTTTTGCTGCCGTGGCATGGCTATGTAGGAAGTTTCGCTGCCGTGGCCCGGCCGCTTCATAATTTAACAACAACCGACCGGTATGGAGCTGCGAACAGAAACCGAGCAGGCCCGGTACTCTCCCAAGCATAGCGTATTTTCCCTTCAACAACCCCATCCTAGATAGGTTTCCCGGAAACCGACAGGTGACCGACAATTTTTTGTGGACCCTAAGGGTAATCTCCTGCCGAATAAATAGGCGATTTTCCGCCGTGGCCCAGCAAGATAGGTTTCGCTGCCATGGCCCGGCCACGTGAAATGGTAACTGAGGGATTTCTAGCACTGCAGTAGATTACGCGTAGCTTTTAGCCGAAACTCTCCACCTGGCCAGGCCACGGCAGCGAAACTTACCTTTTTGTCTTTGGGGACATTTCTAATTTCGTTGGTGTGCTCCGGTTTAATTTCGCTGCCGTGGCCCGGCTGTCTCAAAAAAGTAGTACAATCAGAAAAAAAATGGTTAAATATGAAATTTCAAAATAAGTTATTCTTACTTGGCATAATATTAAAGAACAAAGATAAGGCTTTCCAATGGTATTTGTTTCATCTTATTTGCTTGTGTCAATCCAGATATATAATTTAAATTAAACCTTTTTTGGACCACTTCATCTTAAAGTCAGTACTTACTGATCATACCTTCCACCATTACGTTTTCGTAAATTTTGGAGTTTCTTTAGGAAGTTAATCCATTTTTAAAGAATTTCATATCTGTTCAAATGTGAAAAACTTATGTTTAACTAATTCTTCACCGTTTTCACTAACCAGAAAGTGGCACAAACTCGATTTTTTTCCCGCAGTAAACTGGAGTTATCTCTCTATTAAAACAAGCAAATGAGATGAAACAAAAATACTTGAAAGCGTGGCCTTTTTTCTTTAATGTGATGTACAAGACGACTTATTTATGTTGAGATATAATACTGAAAAAAAAAATCGGTTTTCATTCTACCATTTTTTTAGACAAGCTGTAAGATAGAGCTTTGAAGGGTTCATACCACATGCATGGGAGAGTACACACCTTGCCTGGTTTCTGATCACAGCCCAACACCGGTCGGTGTGTTTAAATTATGATGGGGTCCAAATGAAGGTGGCCTATGGACGGAAAGTTGGTCGCGACCAGAACGTATACCTATGTATGATACTTGTCATTTCACCTGGAAGGGCCACGGCAGCGGGACCATCGTGGTCGGGGCCACGGCAGCCAAGTACGCAAAGACCGGAAAATGAGCCGGTTCCTTGCTCATTAGCTGGAAATTGCCCACAAGACCAAGAAAGCGGTCCGCTCTGGACTCTGGTTATTTTTTCACCCTTAACTATGGCTGCTGGATCCAGGGACATTTCCCGGTAAAGACCGAGGCAGTGGTCCGCTCTGGAATCACTTTTTCAAAAGTCGACGTTGTCAATTTTGCGAAAGTGGACTTTTATCCACTTTTCAAATCTCGACTTTAATTGTCAAATCTTTAAAATTGGATTTTAGTGACAGTCGCATGCAACTTTTTACCGGAAATGCTCACTTTTAAAGTTATTTTGGACCCTGAAAAGAACCGTTTGTTACGTGTTAAATACGTCACATCAACACTTGACCATTCATTTGATTCCAAGGTATAAAATTATAAAAATGCAATAATTTTTTCAGGTAAGTATCAGATGGCGCAGTGGATGTGGTGATGGACCGAAGACCAGACGCATGACCAACCTGCTAGGATTCCGGATTTCCAGGTTAACCTACTGGACCCTTCATGGATATCAATTGAGGTCAATTTTACATTTTTAGCCTATTTTTAAACTTTACCTCATATGGCTTTTGACCTTAGCACATGACCTTTGACCTCATAAACATATGAAGGATCCTATGATGTACCCATGACAACAATTTTTTTTTGCTGGGTAGGAAAAACCTCATATGTAATTTTGAAAGGTCAAATCCAAAACCTCAAAGGCCTATGTGCAACTTCGGTAACATGGACAAACCAACCTAGTGTCCAGTGTTTGGTCAAATCAAGTTGGTGAAAATGATGAGAATGATGTTCATAGAAGTACGTCAGATCTATTTTAAGTATTTTGCGATACTTTGCAAAACGACAATATCGCCAAACAGGTCGTTTTGTCAGTGTTACCGAAATGCACATATGAGGTTTTGCTCTTAGAGGTCAAATGTACATATGAGGTTTTTCCTGCCCAACGACAAAATGTAGTGACCCAGTGGCTTTTCAATCTAAAATTCACACTTTCTTAATTCAGGCTTTTATTCTTCTGCAGGGGTGGTTCAAGTGGTATAGCCTGGTATATGAAGCTTACATTGAAAAAGTCTATATAGAAAAGTTGTTGATAGGAGATATGCCCCTTTTCCATAAAAGAGCTGCATAACAAAATAGTAGTAAATATGCCATGAAATATTAACAGTATTTAGAGCTGACACTAATTTGAAAGTTGTTTTTCATTTTAGTGCACTTTTGAGATGTTTCTATAAGTTCAAATTATAGTGCAATATTATGAAACTTGGCAACATGTCACAATGAATTAGACCTACTTAAAATGATTACTGTTTTGTCACTTCAGGTAGTAATATTTTCATTTCATTTCAATGTTTCCATTAATCAGTTTTCAGAGACCGAGAGTAGCGACATGGATGAGTCGGACACAACGGGAACAACAAGATCGAAGAGGGACATTGACACAAAGGTGGGTGTGTTTACTAAGATACACAGTTAGATTCCTCACTTTGATGTACATCACATTGTAGGTACACCATAGGTATTCCTAGTGTACGGTAACTTCTTACTACCAAAAAAAAAAAAAAAAAAAAAATATATATATATATATATATATATATATATATATATGCATCGGCAATAACGAAATAACAAAATTATAACAGTTGGTCATAAATATTGCCGTAAATACATGAGATTAAATTCACAAGGGTTTCGGGCATCGCCCTTCTTCTGGTGAATGAGATGAGCAGAGTGACGCACTTAGAAATAATAACAAAGGAAATATACGAAGAACCCGGACGTGGGAGAAATCACAATATAAGCAAGAGGAATACGAACGTACAAGATAAACAAGAAATGTCTTTAAAATGGATAGGTGGATGCACTGTTGAAAACAAACGTGCCTACAAGAACAAGAGACGACGCGATAATGCGTGGCAAAAAAAAAATACTTCTTGAATGCAGTGAAGCTGGCATTAAGTCCTGCTGGTTGCAGTGTACCCAAGATATGTATGATTCGTTGTTCAGTATCTTTTCTAAAGCAGCCAAACGTTGTACCCATCTCTGGCTGGATCATATTTGAGAACCACAGTGTTTGGACACGATAAGAAGAAGAAGTATCTTTTCTAACTTGGTCTGAACCATGACAAAGTGAAACGCCTGTGATTTTGATGTCATCTTTGCTGTGATTAGTAGCAAAATGGTTGGCAACAGGTAGTCCGGGAAGTTTAAAACGGATAGAACGTAAATGCTCAGTAAAACGATCGGCCATACGTCTCTTGGTCTCGCCAATATATAGAAGGTTACATTTGGTGCAAATAATTGAATAGATCAAGTTGGTAGATGTACAAGTGAATGTATATATTTATTTATTTATTTCAAAGTATAGACCTCTGAGTTTCACGGCGTACCCTCACTACCGTGCAACATCATCCGTCTGATACCCGGTGATCGTAATGAGGGTATGCCGTGAAACTCTTAGTAACGGTTGCCTTTCCAAGTCTATACTTCATTTTTTTTTTCATTACGCTTCTCCACTCCTGTAATGGGATTGATCCTTTTATTCCAAAGATAGTCCCCTGAAATCTCCTGGATGGTATTGCTTCAGCTCTTGCTGCACTGATGAGAACACAAGTTCGAAACGGTGCTGTCTGCAGATTGAGTACATTACGCTCCTTTCATGCTGTGCATATAGGTTTCAGTACTGTTTAATTGAGCACTCTTCTGCTTTCTACAACTGTAAAATGGTTTATGTAGTCTTGATGTTTTTTATCAATACGTAATACTATACATTTTGCAATAGCTCACTCATTGAGTTTTAGCACTCTAGTATTCATAAACAATGTCTGGCGTGATGGAGTGGGTCAGTTGCTTAACGGGTCATTGATCACTTCATTTGTGGATTGCATTCAGCTCTGTGCTGCAAAAAACTGATGAGAACAAAGTTCGAAACGGTACCGTCTGCAGATTGAGTATTTTACGCTCCTTTCATGCTATTGCCATATAGTTTGCAGTATGTTTAGTTGAGGCACCTCTTCGCTTTCTTTCTACAACTGTACTGGTTATTAGTCTTGAACGGTTTTTATCAAGACGTAATACAATTAGCATTTTGCATAGCTCACTCATTGAGGTTTTGAGCACTCTGGTATTCATAACAATGTGCGGCGTGATTGGATGGGTCATTGTGCTTACGGTCATTGATTGTCTTTGTGGATTGCATTCAGCTCTGTGCTGCAATGATGAGAACACAAAGTTCGAAACGGTACTGTCTGCAGATTGAGTATTAAGCTCCTTCATTCATGCTGTTGCATATATGTTGCAGTATGTTTAGTTGAGCACTCTTCTGCTTTTCTCTACCACTGTACACTGGTTTATGTAGTCTTGATGTTTTTATCAAACGTAATACCATTAGCATTTTGCATAGCGCACTCATTGAGTTTGAGGCACTCTGGTATTCATAGACAATTTTCTCGTGATGGATGGTCGTGGCTTAAAACGGGTTCAATTGATTCACGTCATTTGTGGATTGCTTTCAGCTCTGTGCTGCACTGATGAGAACAAAGTTCGAAACGGTACTGGCCCCTGCAGATTGCTATTAACGCTCCTTCATGCTGTGACATATAGTTCAGTATTTTTAGTTGAGCACATCTTCTGCTTTCTCTACAACTGTACATGGTTTCATGTATCTTGATGTTTTTATCAAGACGTATACTATTAAGCATTTTGCATAGCTCACTCATTGAGTTTTTGAGCACTCTGGTATTCATAAACAATGTTGCGGCGTGATGGGATGGGCCTGCTTAACGGGTCCATTGATTCACTTCATTTGTGGGATGGGCATTCAGCGCTCTGTGCTGCACTGATGAGAACACAAAGTTCGAAACGGTACTGTCTGCAGATTTAGTATAGTAGATATATATATATATATATTTATATCTATATATATATACTATCTATCTATATTATATAGTATCCCTAAAATCACTAAACCCACTTTTACCACTTGCCAAATTTTGGCAAAATCCTCCATTTCCGTCGATTTCTCGCGTCCCATCCACCACCAGCCGTAACAAGGCCGAAGCTTTCAGCCACACTACAACTCTTAATCTAAACACAAAGCGTCCACTTTGCAGGTAAATACTATGGGAAGTCGTTACGCTATTTTTGAAAAGTCTAACATGGCCGTGGCCGGCTAGGTATGACTTTTCACTGAAAGATCACTAAAAATCTAGGGCGACTGTTCTGTTCATTTTGAAATCTAACTGCCCGGGGCCGGGCTAGGTGACTTTTCACTAAACGATCTAGGCGACTTTCCGCTGACAATAATAATAATACTAATAGCAGAGATTTATAATATAATAGCAGAGATTATAATAATAGCAGAGATAGCGCCTTAGCTATGGGCCGCTGATCACTGTGGCACAATCATACCATAAACCATTTAGCTCATTTCAAGGGATGCAGCATATCGGGATCAGCGCTTTCCCCTTATCACAAACATACATCGAGCTACCCATCGCAGCCGGGCCGCTTTCCCAAATATCGCATGGGTAAATCGAGACAACCAAGCGTTAATTTTTCTGTCCCGGGGGAAATTACAAGGACAGCTGAAACTCACAGGGGATCGAACGCACGCCTATACGCATGGATGAGCAATACACTGGAGTCGAGCGCTTACCGCCTATTGGCTATCTTGTCCGCTCTAAAACAAGGAAGCGGTCCCTCTGGAAAAGTCTACATACCGTCTCCTGCTAGGTGACTTTTTCACCAAAGATTATGGCACTTTCCGCTGACCAAGGAAGCGGTCCGCTCTGGACGTAGTTTTTCTGAACTCTGAACTCTTATTTTTTGAAAAGTCTACATGCCGTGGTGGCCGGGATAGGTGACTTTTCACCGAACGATCTAGGCGACTTTCCGCTGAAGTAGGAGCGTGTCCGCTCTGGAGACTTTGTTCATTTTTGAAAAGTCTACATCCGTGGCCCGGCTAGTGATTTTCACCAAAAGAATCTAGGGCGCTTTCCGTTTGAACAAGGAAGCGATCCGCTCTGGACTTAGTTTTTTTTCTGATCTGGACTTAGTTCATTTTTGACGTCTGAGATGCCTACCTCCTATAGTATACGTTCTGGTCGCGGCCCCTTTCTATCTTAAAGCAAACTTCAAGCATAGCCCCAGTACTTACCCTCAACTGACTTGTGCGAGTCTGCAGTCAGAAACTGGGCATGATATGCACTCTCTAAAACATTATATATGAACCCTTCAACACCTTATCCTACATAGGTTTTTCCCCCGGAACCGAAACGGTGGCCAACATTTTCTTGCGGACTCTATGGTTGTCTCCGGCCCAATTAATAGGTGGATTTTTTCCGCTGTGGCCCATCTAAATTTTGCTGCCGTGGCTCGGCCACTTGAAAGGGTATTTTGTAGACATTTCAAAAATGAACAAATTCCAGATTGACCGCTTCGAAAGGGCCGTGATCC
>JAMKCH010008117.1:0-30104 GCA_023653785.1 Ophioderma brevispina
AGCCAGATATTTGCACGTACACACCCATCCAAGCTCCAATTGAAAAGTTGAGAAATTTAGTATTCAGGCCATTAAAGGCACTATCAGTAATTTTGCTAATCAGAAGAATAACAAAAAAAATACAAAAAAAAATAAAAAATCGGATATGGGCGCATATCGTAAACGATATAGTTATCCTAACATACCTTACAAGTGCTAAAATTGAAAGCAACCTCATAAGACAAAATCGGGATTTTAGTCATTACTTCCTGACTGGACACTTACTACCACTTGTACCTACTATGGATGGGGATTCACATCTCTGAACACTGCTGTTTTCCTTCTTTTTTCTTACTTTTCATTGCCAAATAACTTCAGGAGAGTTCTATACACTTATCCTTCCCTTTTAAGCTATGTTCTGCACATTTCAAATATTGGACTCTTTCGGGAGACTCACTGGGGATAAGTCTTGTAAAAGACAGTGGCCTTTGGGGGATACACCAAATACTATTTTTTCTTTTTGTCACAATTCTCCTACACGTCTTGCCTACGCTACTCTACTGCAAAACTTTTCAGAAAGATGGTACCATTGTTTATATCACAACATTATTCTCAATACATCTCTTTCTGACACCTACCCTAGACACAACACGGTCAGCCCAAAGCCAAATGTTTATTACATAATCTGTAGACAACATTCTCATTCCTTTTGACAAGATAAAATAAATGATAACTATTGTGCTGTGACCCCTACTGAAATACTCTTACAATTATTTGTCTGTCAGGACCAATATAAAGAAATGAATACTGATCTATGAATGACTTAACCATTTCTAGGCTTCTATGTGTAATACATGTGTGTTTTTTTTATTTCCATGGCTTTTTGCAAACAACCGTGGATGAAATTTGAAAGCCACTTATATAGTCGGGTGATAGGTCCAAATTATGCCCTGACCGTAACGTTGAGTATAGTACACAATTTTTTGCTGAAAATGATAGATTAAAGTGTGTGTATGAATAAGAATCTGCCGGGTGCCACCTTAGCATCCTTGCATTTTGAGAATCCAAATGGCGTCGCGATAATCTATTACTATATTCAAAGCCCAATTATCAAATATGGAGTTACTAGATATACTATAGATCCAATGAACAAGGGTATGCACTGTAACATTAGCATACTTATCAAAATGGAAGCCAAATCTAATCAATTTTAATATGCCCTATAACACAAATACCTGCGATAAAAATTAGACATGATACTTAGATATGTTGTTAGATACAATAAATGTATCAATGATACTTTTCAAAAGTTGTAACATGACGTCATCAATATGGCAGCCAAAAACGTGAATATCTCAAAAACACTTGACACAAATTTCTAAAATAATTACCTTCAGTATAATTATTGGGTGTCAATGAAAACGATCAAATGTACTATGATCATACCAATTGATACCGGGTATTCCCGATTAATAAAAATGTGTCAAATTTAAATTGAGTGCAATATATGTGAAAAAATGTAATTCCTATGGTATTTTTACAACTTTGCACCATATTGTTTTATTTCGATATTGGCGCATTAAAAAACAAATTGAAATGTATTTTGTAACCTTGGTAAGGATCAAGGTACTTTCTAAGGTCATTATCACATTGATTTCGATTTGACGCCTGTAATACTTATAATTTGTTGTCAATGTATTTTTTGAAGATGTTCACGTTTTGGCTGCCATATTATTGACCCATGTTACAATTTTAAAAGTATCAGAATATTTTATGTGTTTCATAACATAACCATAAATAGTTCAAGTCTATTTTTATTGCAGGTATTTGCTGTAATAGGCATATTTTAAATTAGTTGGATTTGGCTTCCATTGAATTTGAATATGATTAATGTTACAAGTGCCTACACTTGTTCATTTGATCCTATAGTATAATCTAGTAACATACTAGTTTGATAATATAGGGTTTTGAATATATAATTATCATTAATGGCAACACCATCTTGGATTTCTTCCAAAAATGCCCAAAGATGCCCAGGTGGCACACCGGCAAGTATTCTTTTTATTCTACACACCCCTAAATCTAGAATTTTCAGCAAAAAAAAATGCATATATAACTCAACTGTCCGTTCACTGAAGGTTCTACCTGACTATAAAAGATTTTTGATGAAGGGGGATTGCTGGTCCTGGCACCCACCAGACTTTCCGGTACAGGATCCATGCTCTGCGTGAATTTGAAAATGCCCCCTTTTCTGTTTTTTTGTGTAAACACTCGTTATCTGCAAAATGACAAATTTGGGGGCTTAAAAAGGTCTTTTTGGCAAAATTACAAATCATGTAATTTACTACCCTTTCAAACAGTAAACATGCTACAGGAATACATCAGTAACATAATCAGTAAAGGGAACATAGGGGCATGCAAGGATGTGAAATGTTGCATTAAAGGGACAGGAGATCTTTTTGAGGATAAGATCTTCTCTCAATTTGCACCTGATCAGTTGTAGATAACTATCAAGAAAGTATCAAAGGAGTATTGGACCACAAAAGTGAAAAAACTCTTTTGGACTTGCTTTACTATTGCAATCATCCGTAGAAAGCACTTCTTTGATTTTTCTGTCATTAACACACAGAAAATTCTAAAAGCCATCATCCTGGATCTTCTTACATACAATGCGCATTCAGCTTATTTCAATCAGGTGTTATTAACCACATGGTAAGCATTCACAAAATATAAAAAATGGTCAAAAAATGATGCACTTTTTCTGGAAATGGCTCTTTCTCTCTTTAACTTACATTCCCATTTCAATATAAATGAAATTTGTTTTTGTTCAGCAGTATATAATCACAAAAAGACTCTTAAACAATTATGAACGCGTTCAAAAATATCAATAAAAAGATTATGATTGCATACCACTTTGAAATTCTTCCACCCTCTCCAGAAAATTCTTTTAAAAAATAGCCTGCCAATTATCTATAAATGAGAAGAAGTGCTGCTACAGATCTAGGTAACATTGGCATAATGGTAGCATCAGATATAGGCCACGGTGTGTGAAGGAATCTTGATGGTCAGTTTCGGAGTGTCATCAGACAACCAGGACAATGCCACATGGCTATAGAGTGATAAAGTTTATAAACCACCATGCTATCTACTGTAGACATCATTCTGTATTAGCAGTCTCTCTCTTTATATGCATCCCCTTAGTACAGATATAGAGGGTATTGAACCAATCCCATAATGCAATGCAATTGCCTATACTGGTATGATGCTTTGGGAGATAAGATGAGCACCAAAGTCAGGGTTTTTGGGGTTAAAGCAATAATAAGCCCATTTTTTTAAGGAGTGCCACAATTTTCCAAAAGGTTGAAGCTTTTTCCACAGTTAAATTTGTTATTGCCAGTAAAATATTACCTGTGAAGGTGGAGCTTGGAATTCTTTGTGCCGCAAAGGAAGGGGTTGTAACTAAAAAAATAATTTGGAAGAATCTCCGATAATTCACGGTGCTGGAAAAATCCTTCAATATGAAATAGATGGGAAATTGCACATGCTACGTGTCTACGCCCTGACCTTCTCTTAACCCTCCTCTATACATGGATAGCGGGGCTGTCGCCAAGTGAAACAACAGGAAGTTGCTTTTTGCCTTGGCAATATGGCGGGAAACAATGCATACACTTGTCAAAGTTAAAGGAATTTTGTATAACACTAGAACATCTGTGGGAATATGCAACAGCAGGTGTATGCATGTTTCCTGCCCATATTGCCAAGGCGAAAAAGCAACTTCCTGTTGTTTCAACGACGTGTTTTCAATTCAACTGTGCGGCAGCCCGCTATCCATGTGTAGGAGGTCAGTGGGTAGACACGTACTGGTTGCAATTTCCCATCTATTTCATATTGGAAGGATGTTTCCGCCAGCCCGTTTGAATATCGGGAGATCTCAATATAATTATTTTTTAGTTTTTTTTTAAAACCCCTTCCTTTGCGCACAAAGAATTCCAAGCTTACCTTCACAGGTAGAGTTACTGGCCAATAAACCAATGGTAACTGTGGAAAAAATCTCAACACTTTTGGAAAATTGTGGGCACTCTTTTAAAAACTGGGCTTATTATTGCTTTAACAACAACAAAAACCTGACTTTGAGTGCCATCTTATCTCACAAAAGCTCAATACCAGTATGGATATTGCATGCAGTATGGGATTGGTTCAAAATAATCTATATCTGTTACTAAGGGGATGCATATAAAGAGAGAGACTTGCTAATACAGAATGATTGTCTTACAGTAGATAAGCATTGGGGTATAAAACTTTATCACTCTAATAGCATGTGGCATTGATGCTGTTTGTAGATGGAAACTCAAACTGACCATAAAAGATTCCGTCACAACCGGGCCTATATCTGATGCTACCATTATGCCAAGTTTAGCCTTAGATCTGTAGCACACTTATTCTATTTATAGATAATGCCAGAGCTATTTTTTAAAATAATTTCTTGGAGAGGGGAAGAATTTCAATAGGTGGTATGCAATCATAATCTTTATCTAGAATTTTGAAACATGCGCCAGATTGTTTAAGAGTCTATTTTGTGATTAATATAACATGTCTGAACAAAAACACACATTTCATTTATATTGAAATGGGAATGTAAGTTAAAGAGAGAAAGGACATTTACAGAAAGAAGTTCCCATCATTTTGTTGAACCATTTTTTTTTTATATTTTGGAATGCTTACCAAGGTTAGATAACACCTGAAGTGAAAAGGCTGAATACGCCATGTATATGATAAGATCATTAGGATGATGATTTAGAATTTTCTGTTGTGAATGACACGAAAAATCAAAGAATGCTTTTTCTACGGGGATGATTGCAAATAGTAGGCAAGTCCAAAAGAGTTTTTTTCCTTTTGTGTTCCAAGACTCCTTTGATGCTTTCTTGATAGGTATTCTACAACTGATTCAGGTGCCATGAGAGAAGTTTTATCCTAAAAAATCCCCTGTCCCTTTAATGCAACATTCACATCCTTGCATGCCCCTATTTCCTTTAATGATTATGTTACTGAATGTATTTTACATGTAGCATGTTTTTGGTTGAAAGTGGTAGTAAATGAAAAGATTGATTTTGCCAAAAGGACCTTTTTAAGCCCCCAAATTTGTCATTTGCAGATAAAAGAGGTGTTTCACAACAAAAAAAAAGTGAAAAGGGGGCATTTCAAATTCTACGGAATGAGCATGGATCCTGTTGTACCGGAAAAAAAAGTATGTGGGTGACAGGTACCAGCATATCCCCCTCAGTCAAAAATATTTTAATAGTAGGTAGATAGGAACCTTCAGGTGACGTACAGTGAGTAGATATGCATTTTTTTGCTGAAAAATATAGATTAGGGTGTGTAGAATAAGAATCGCCGGAGGCCACATGGGAATCTTTCGGGGCATTTGAGAAATCCAAGATGGTGCGCCATCTAATGATAATATATATTCAACCCTATTTATCAAACTATGGAGGTACTAGAGATACTATTTTTGATGGGGAAAAATTCCCCAAAAAATGAACAAGTGTATGGCACTTTCAAATTAGGTCATATCTTCAAGTCAAAATGGAAGCCAAAATCCAATATTAAAAAATATGCCCTATACAGCAAATACCTGCAAAAAAATAGACTTGAACTATTTTATGTTATGTATTAAACACAATAAATATATTCTGATACTTTTAAATTGTAACATGGCCGTCAATCAATATGGCGCCAAAAACGGAACATCTTCAAAAAATACTTGACACAAATTATAAGTATACAGCCGTCAATCGGAAATCAATGTGCTAATGACATTGAAAGTACCTTTGAGCCTTACCAATTGTTAAAAATACATTTCAAATGGGGTTTTAAATGCGCCAATATCGAAATAAACCAATATGGTGCCAAAGTTGTAGAGACATAGGAATACATTTTTCACATATATTGCCATCAATTTATAATTGGACCCACATTTTATTATCGGGATTACCTGGTATCACTTGGTGATGATCATAGGTACATTTTCTGATGTTTCAGTGACACAATAAAGTTATACTTGAAGGTAATATTTAGAAATTTGTGTCAAGTGTTTTTGAGATATTCACGTTTTTGGGCTGCCATATGATGTGACGTCCCATGTTACAAACTTAAAAAGGATCATAGATACATTTATTGTAGATCTAACAACATAATATAAGTACTTCATGTCTATATTTGTTATCGCAGTATTTGCTGTTATAGGGCATATTTTAAAATTGATTGTAGATTTGGCTTCCAATTTTGAATTTGAAGTATGACTAATGTTACAAGTGAAATATACTTGTTCATTGGATTCTATAGTATTGCTAGTAACTCCATAGTTGATAATATAGGGTTGAATATATGATTACCATTTATGCGACGCCATATTGGATTCTCAAAATGCCAAGGATGCCCAGGTGCACCCCGTCAGATTCTTATTCTACACACCCTAATCTATCATTTCAGCAAAAACATTGGGATATAACTCACTTCGGGGCAGGGCTTAATTTGGACAATCCACCGACTATAAGTGGCTTTCAAATTTATTCACGTTTTGTTTGACAAAAAAGCAGGAATAAAAAAACCACAAGTATTACACATGTAGAAAGCCTAGAAATGGTTAATTCATTCATGTTACTCAGTATTCATTTATTTAATTGGTCCTAAGACTAAACCTAATTGTAAGTATTTCCATGTAGGGGTCACAGCCACACTAGTGTATCCAATTTATTAGCCTGGTCAAAGGTAATGAGAATGTTGTCTACAAGATTATGTAATAACATTTGGCTGACAGTGTGTCTAGGGTGTCCAAAAGGGCGTATGTATGAGAATAATGTTGTTTGATAAAACAATGGGACCATCTTTCTGAAAAGTTGCGTATAGCATAGGCAAAGAGGTAGGAGAATGCCCTGACAAAAGTAAAACTGTATTTTGGTGTATTCCCCAAAGGCACGGGTTCATTGAAAGACCTCTCAGTGATTTTCCAAAAGAGTCCAATATTTGAAATGTGCAGAAAATCGCTAAAAGGGAAGGATAAGTGTATAGAAATCCTAAGAGTTATTTTTGCAACCTGAAAAATTGACAGAAAAGAAGGAAACAGCAGTGTTCAGAGTGGATCCCCATTCAATTACAAGTTGTGTAAGTGTCCGTATGGACAGTAATGACTATAAATAACCCGATTTGTTCTATTAGGTTGCTTTCAATTTTAGCACTTGTAAGGTATGGTTAGATAACCTATATCTGTTACAATTGATATGCACATATCCGATTTTTTATTTTTATTTTTATTTTCTGATTAGCAAATTATGAAGTGCCTTTAATTGCATGAATACATAAATTTCTCACTTTTCATACTTGGACTTGGCTGGGTGACGTGAAATGATCGGCTTTGTCACAATTATTGAGGGCAACCTTCCCACAAAATCTCTCATGTCCCTTAATTTCAACAGTAGGAGTGACCCTTTCACAACAATTAAAATTTTCAGTCCTTCTCCCTTTATCAATCATTGAAGTTTGTCCACAACTAGAGATGCTTTACCATCTAATTTAGGCATGTTTTCATTCCTAGTGTTATAATCCTGTCAGTCAACAACAAGAACGGTATAGATGTTATCCGCACGCTTCAAAAGTTGTCAGAATGTTGGTCTTGCATTCATGTTACCTGCTGTCAACTTGATCTGAATAGAGTCAATACAACAGCTAGCATGTCAAAAGTGTGGTGCAATTATATCACTTTAATTTGTGCAAATGATTATGTCCAGGGAGGGGGGGCCTTATGTGGTTAAAGGGCGGTGTGTTAACCGGTGAAAGTGCGTCACAAACAGTTCACATGCAATTTCTAGTGTGAAGACTACATTATGTACTTTTGGGACAAGATTATAGTAGATTTTTCAAAAAAGTGAGACCGCATTAAAAAGTTTAGGTCTGTCCATCACTCGGAGAGGGTAAGAGGAATATTGTAATGGCCACAGGTAAAATATGTTTATTGGTATACTCATACAATGTAGGCCTTAGTAATGTAGCTTGTAAATAGATGTTGACCTAAATACATTATTTTACATCTAAGATAGCTGGGATGTTTTATTTGAAGCATCAGGATTGAAACATCAGCATGTATTTAATTAAACATTGTTATGTGAAACAAAACGTACCTTTGCACAATACAAAAAATCATCACAGCATAGGAGAAATATGCATTCTTATATCAATGCACACATAACACAATTAAGTTTTTATTGGCCAGAAAAATGGCAAACATTGTTGAAGAGATTAGTGCAAAACAGATTTAACAATTTCCCAGCCAACCATGGGAACATAAGTCCTATCAGTGAACAGACCTTGTAGATGACGAATGCCACCCAGTTTCCATTAAGCTGATTCTGTTACAGTAACTTTGTTACCATGGACACAAGATGTTTGTAAGAGGATACAAAGGAGTAATCTCCACATTGGCCGGAGATTGAACCCTCACATTATCAATATCACCCCATCAAAATATGCTAGAAGTTCACTTTGAATCTACTATAGCTACTGGTTCAGATTTTTTCCTTGATCTGACGGAACCCCTGTCCCAAATCTCAGTATGGACTTTCTGTTATTTCATCAGTACGTTGTTCTGTATCTATCTGTATAAGGAAATGCTGATTGCCAAAGGATTCCACTTTCTATAGGGTTCCTTGATTAGACTTGGATATAAATTCAGGTTTTCAGGATTATTTACCATTACATCAATACATAAAAAGCAAGACATGGGAGGGTTGGAAAAAAAACCAAAAGCAAGCAGAGCTTCGGAGAAATATGGCCACCAGTACCTTAAATAATAGGTACTTAATTGGGTGCAGGGACACAAGACACACCATAATTACGGAAGACAAAGTGCAGTACAACACAAGTACAGGACAAGTGAGACAAAAAGTTTGTCAGCAAGGTAAAAATATTAAAATTTGTGAGTACATAGTAAGTACATCAGTAATAATGTATATCCAATCTTTAATGTAGAATAAAATAACTCTAGGGGTCACAAAGATTAGATACATCAAAGAGCTCCAAAAATGCACCCTTCAGAAAACAGGAAACAAATCATACCATAATAGATCATCTATGATCCAAAGGATTAGCAGTTACGCCCAAGGCCAAAAATAAAGAATTTTTCTTTTTTTAATTTTAAGAAATCGTGGGAGGGGGACTCATGGAACTCTTGACGATGCAAGAAGAAAATACAAGGAAAATATACTAGAAATCCTTAGTTATAACTGGGATATAAGATATGATTTAGTAGTGGAATAAAACTCTTACAGACGGCATTTCGAATTATTGATATCGATAGAATTCCATTCTAAGGGACCCTGTCTTCTGATTGTATGGCCTATGAAATCAGAGACCTGGTCCCATAGGCGAAGTACGAAAAATACGTTGGAAGGTTAAAGCTGAAGCATTGTTTATTACATTATACATAACGAGAGCTTGTGGAAGTAATGAATGTCATACACAGTAAGTGTATTAATTTTTCGCAAACCAAATAGGCGGAGGACTAGCATCAAAAGTGCGAAGTTGTGCACATGCGAATGATTCTTCTTTTTTAACATGAAGTGAATTAAATTACAATTTTTCCATCTGCCCTAATTAAATTACAATATGAATGGTGTGGTTAAAACAAGCTCAGATAAAGTAAACAACGTGTTAGTGGAAGAATATTGTTTAAGTTGTTAACAAAAAATACCCGGTATTAGAAAGAAAACAAGATAGTAATATGGGGTTGGTATTATGCTGACACCAGGTCAATGATTCAGCAAGAATAATACAAGAATAGAAACTGTTGATGATGGACTTTTGAAATTTGATTATTATCAAATTCATTCAGTGGCGTTACAGTATGATAAGCGAGTGTGTGTGTCTGTTTCTGAAAAATCATATAAGTGTTTTACTACTGTTAAGGGCTTAACTTATTGCTTGACCAGGAAGAAAATTTTGTGAGCTCAGTATTTGCAAGATGATCTGCAAGATGAATAAGTTGAGTGAGATTCTTGTGTGATAAAAGAAGATTGGTATGTCAGCATAAATAATAAAAAAGATAAGGCGTTGGATGAGTACACAATATCATTTAAGTATAAAAAAACAATAGGGACCCCCTTAAAATTGAGCCTTGAGGTACACCATCAAGCAATATTTAAATGATCGGATTTACGTTGATTATATTGAACAAATTGGGATCTGTTATTAAGATAGTTCTTGAACCACTCGAAGGCATTTCCTCGAACACCATAGTGAGCCAGTTTCATAAAAGAATATCGTGATTAATGGTATCGAACGCCTTGGAGAGGGTCCAGAAAGATGCCAAGTGTATGTGTTTTATTGTCAATATCAGTCACAATTTTATAAGGGCTTCAAGTATGGCCATAAATGGAATGATTTGGTTCTGAATCCAAATTGTGAAAGTATGCTAAAAAAATACTGGTTGAATTAAAATTATCAAAATCTTTGTGGAATTAATGCGTTCCAAAAATTTAGAGAACAAAAGGTAGCGACTGATAGAGGTCTGTAATTAATAGTGTCAAGAGGATCGCCATTTTTAAATATCGGAATAACTTTGCAATCAATGATGGGGGACAAATCCAGAAGTCAATGATAAATTAAAAATATGAGGAGGACTGTGGATAAGAAATAAAGGGACAAACAGATTTGATTACATCAGGTTTTAAATCATCAAATCCGCTTTGGATTACATCAGGTTTAAATCTCAAATACGACTACTGTGCCAGATGTAAGGGACTTACCAAATAATCCATTATGTCATTAGCATCAGTAGGCGATAGAAAAAAGAGAGTTTGGTGGGGAAGGATATCTTAAGATATTCATGCATAACAGATGTAGGTGCAATCGTATTCGCCAAGTTTTGGGCAACCTGACCAAAAATAGGAAGTAAAAGATATTACAATATTAACAAGGGTCGAATTGGAGTCATTATTTATATTTAAAGGTGCGTAGGTAGGTTAGCAATGTTATTACGACCAAGGATATGATTCAAAATAGACCAAGTACGCCTTGAATTGTGTTTACAGCTTTTAAGCTTATTTGAATAGTAATTCTTTTTGGAAGCCTCATAATAGTTGTCAGTAGGTTACGTATGTTAAATAAGTTGCCTTTTTGTTGCAGTTGGATACGACATACTTTCTGTAGAGCTTCTCTTTACGATGCATAGAGCTAAGTAGTAACGCTGGAGTAATCCAAGGTTTACGAGGAATTTTCTTCCTGGTTTCACTGGTGAATGACACAATTTAAGGGGGAAGGGGAAATATGTATTATAAATCTCGGTAAACTTATGCATAAAATCATTGTACGCGAGATCACAGGAATTAATATTTAAAACAAAGTCCCCACAGTCTATGGATACTGATATGATAAGAAATTATTAAGTCTTGATTGCGTGGAATAATCGAGATGATGCACAATGATTAGGTCGGTTATATTTTATAAGGGCTGATTTAGTGTAACCTGAAAAAATGGGGATAATGGTCGTGATGTCCAACAACAAAAAATGCCGGATTGAATTTCATGCGTTATACATTAGTTAGTAAATATGTGTTCCAGCAAAGAAACAGATGAGGGGGTAATTCTGGGTGGTATGTCAATCAATGGGTACATACTATGATTATGAAATACATTTAAGAAATCATAATTATAATCGATGTTATCGTTGCCGAAGCAATCAAATTAAAATCGCCTGCAATATAAACATGTTATTTTCGGTGGGTTGGGATAATTTAGTAAGGGCACGGTTTCTAAATCCGTGAGAAAATAAATTGGATCGTCCGGGTGCACGGAAAAATATTACAATTTAGTAGATTTTTATTAAATCGTTCAAGTCAATAAATACAGCTTTGAATGATTCATTATCTTCAGTCGAGGGAATAGGAAGTTGAGGTCGTCCTAACCGATACGAATAGATTGTGTAAATAAATAGCAGAGAACCCCCGCTCCTTCGACCACGTCGAGGGGTATTGAATTAAAACATAAATTATCAATATCATTAAATTGGTAACAGTCATCATTAAGCCATGTTTCTGAAAAAGAGTTATTACGGTAAAAACATGATGATGCCCGAAATAAATTAGATATACTGTCAAAGTCTGGTCATACTGTCGTGGATTTAAGTGCAAAATGGAAAAAAAACATCAGCCACCAAATGAAGAACTAGAAGTTCATTATCAAATGATATACAGAAACATGTGTTTGGAAATATTATAGCTTGTAAGGTTGTCATTTTCATTGGCATCCATTGCGGAAACATATCTTTCAAATTGAAAAGGGTTCAATTTTAAGCTAAGCATTCTATATATTCAATTAGTAGTGTTCAAACAAAACCAAAGCAAAATCTGAAATCCTCATTATCAGTATAATGATTAAACGGGAATAATTCACCCGTAACATTAATAACAAGACAAGTCGTCAGTAAGAGGACATCAGTATAAATACATCGTAAGTGGTAAAAAGATGTACATAACTACAAAAACTATTTTGGCGTGATGAAAACAAATATTTTTATGACATGCATACAATTACTAACCATATTTGCTGTGACATACAGAGTGCAAGAACGAAAACACTGAATTCAAAAATAAATAAACTAGAGCGGACTACACGTTGGAATAAACTATTCTAGAATACTCCTCACTTGAAGGCATTATTCTGGGACATGATAGTACAAGAAAAATAGCACTTTGCAGATGAGAAAAAATCCATGGCAAAGGGCTATATTGAGAAGATCCCAGTAGTACTAATAAAATCGTAATGGTAATGATAACAATCAAGAAACCATAGTTTTATCATTAAAGAAAAAAGATAGCAGCATCAAATTAACATTACATCATAATAATAACAATAGTAATGATTGCGACAGTAATATAACAATATCCATAAACAATTCGTAATAATAACCATAGTAAATATAATAATCATCACATCACAACCATCATAATAATATAATAATCATACATCATAATCATAGTAATCATCATACTTATCATTAATCACCATCATAACCATTCATCATAATTATACTAATAATAAACATTAATAATAGTAAATATTAAAATAAACAAAAAATTAAAAAACTGAAAAAAATAAAAAACTTATTAAAATTAAATAAAAAGCAGATAAAGGAGTAAATTCAAAATATGAGTTAACACATATGTAATTCATAAATGAGAACTTGATTATTACCGAGGTACGAATTCATGTAGGGCATCTCATGATCCATAATCGCGTCTTACCAACTTGTATTATCATCAGCAGCAGCTTCATTTAAACAATTAAAAGTAGATAGAGTAATATCAAAAAATGTAAGTTTAATATATTATGTAATTCGAAATTCAGAACTTTATTATTACCGTGTACAAATTGTTGTAGGGCCATCTCCATAATCGCCGTCTATTACCAAACTTTGCCGCATTTTTGTGATATCATCCAAACCGCTGGCCAGATTATAAAAGACGGTATGCAAATTCTAACCACGTTGGAAGTAGTTGGATTTTATATCCGTGACTGGACTAAATCACAACACATTGGCCAAAGGACAACAAAGCCAGGATCAGAAATGCCCAAATGATTACTAAAATAAACAAGGATTTAAAAAAAAGTGTCGGTCACCAGGCAACGTTTACAAGGAAATAAGAACAAAACATATTTAAAAAGCCTTAAAAGGAGTAGATGGTTCTAGTTTTAAGTGTCATTATTACAAGAAACATGTATAAAAAAGAAAATTCATAAACGAATTAAAGTAGATGTTTGCTACATGAGCGCAAAGATTGCATTAGACCATAACCTGTTTACAACTTGATCTCCAGTTGACCTTAAACCTTGGTGTGTGACATTTGACCTCACATGTTCTACTAAAGCTTTAATTTAACATAAATTTCAGTGTTTTTTTAAATAGCTTTTAAAGGAAATATAAAAGGCGCCCAATGGGCGCAAAATGTGTAAAACTGAAATCCCCAAGTTATAAGCTTTAATTTAACATAGGTTACCCCTTCCTGTCATTTCAAATAAGAAAATAGGAAAAAACGCCCAGTGGGGCGCAAAATGTGTTAAAATTGAATAAACTCCCCAAGCCATAAGCTTTAATTTAAAGTGGGACTCAGAGATTTTCGATAATTTATTTTTTTGTGTAATAATGAAAAATAGTCAACTAGAACTAAAGATAGTAACCTACTGCAACAATTCCGAATTTGAGATGAACCGGATCTTGTCGTGGGGGGGTTTGATGTCGAGTAACCATTTATGTGTAGTATTACGTCCATAGGATCCTGTGTATAACCAAATCCGGATCCGGACATTTTAAAACAAAGTTTGTGATTTCCTTATATGTAAGGAATTCGTTTAAGCTTGTAATTTCACACAGTTGATCAGTAATGATGACAAGCATTGTGTAACATCAAAAACACGATTTTTTGGAAATTGAGGGCGCCCCTCAGGAAATCTCTGAGTCATCCTTTGAACAATAAGTTTTCACCTTCCTATCATTTCAAATAAAGAAATAGAAAAGGGAATCTAGGTAATAGGGTGAACCATGCTATTGCAAGCATCAAGCTTCACAAGTTTTTAATCGTAAAGGGGAAAAAATTGTATATAATTTATAAACTCCTTTATGTTTTCTTTTTTAACCTTCTTTGTTTTATTTCTTGGTTTCATAATCCGTTAAACACTATTGATGGAACAAATTTCTGAGAACATTGATAAGGAATTGTACTCACAATGCATGTTGTTAAAACAATAGCTTTACTCTAGTAGAAAATGGAATGTCACTTTGGGACAGTATGAATAAATTGAATCAAGTACAATCTAAGACAAAATGGCAAAAGAACCCCTCTTCACACACCAACGAGAAATTTCTCAAAAATGATTCCTCAAAATAATCTCGTCCAAGAACCCCTCAAACTTGTATGTTAATGTCAAAGCGAATAGAGAGTCGCGATGTCAATATTGGAGTGGGTTAAATTGTGGTATTACGTGACAGAAAAAAATATTCAATCATTACTGAATGTTTTTAATATGCCACTCACTGCCACACATCTGAAAACAAGTTCATGTTAAAATGTATATAATGGGGGGGGGCGTGGGGGGTTTTTTGGGGGATAGTGATTAAATTATTTTATATGGTCCTACAGTGTCATAGAGTGACATGACTCTTCACCTTACTTAATTGTGCATCTGGGATCGCAGAGATGTAAAATCACATATCAAACAGTTTTGCCTGAGCAGACCCCATACACACTAACAAATCACTTGTATATTGATGACGCGTTATGCAAGGTTGAAAAATGAAGCAACTCTAAGGTGTAGCACTTTTTCCTTTTCCACAAAGATATAAAATCAGGTTTTTTTCTTAACCCTGAAATTGTTGATGTACGTGTTAAGGGGAATCTCATTATTTCATTAAATCTCAATTAAAATATTGTATCGGAACTTGGAAGTAAAGCAAAACTAGATAATAAAGGGTATTGACAGCAAGACACTGCATGTTTAGGCGGGAATTTTGAAGTCCATGTTCACGCATAATTCATCTTTGAATACAAGTGGCTCCCTGGGCAAGGCGAGGTGTGATGTTGACATCCAGTAATGACACTTGTTTTGATCTGGTTCAGTATTTTTGGCTGATCACACTTAGCAAAGTTAGCTTCTGCGTGATATGATCCTCAACATCCACCGCTGTTATTTTACAGTATAATTTACTATGAAAAACCTATCATATTTCGCCAACCCCAAGCTGGCCAAGCTAGTGGTTTCCAACAGACTACATGGCTTACGCATAATTATAATAGAGAAAAAGTGATGAGATCTTGTTAAGTAATTAGCTTGAGGTTGCATCGACTACGCACACAAGTGTGAAGGCGATAAGCATAATTGGAAACAATGGCGTCAAATTATGTCTACTGAAAAATTCTAGATAAAAGAACACTTACAATTTCAAAACTGAATGCAAGGGTGAGAGTAGGCTTCTAACTATTCATTTTGTCTCCATATCTTTCGTTTTAAATTGGTGCATGTGAAAAATAGCATAAACTTCTGGAAACCCTATGTGATGTGATCAAGCAAAATGAGTGTGAAGTCGCGTCGAGTTTCAATTTTTGATTTTTCATGTAACTGTATGAACCATTTAAAGCTACATTTGGCTGAAACCCCCATTGAAATTGACCAATTAATCCCAAAGATATTATTCCGTGTGCAAAGGTGGGCAAAACAATAGGAAACCAAAAGACATTTTCGCTCCTTTGTTTGGCTATATCTGAAAATCAATATTTGCGACTTCCGACTCATTTTGCTTGATCACACAGCAGGATTCCCTTCAAGTTATTTATCTAGGGCGCTCCTGTTATTTTCTGGGTTGTCTACGGAAAGGTCACGGATCAGAAACGAAACCCTCTGCCAGAAGGCGAAGCTCATTACTTACACTATCACGGTCTAATTGCCGATTGAAATGCGTCAATCCAAACACGTCACTGAACGTCACCTGTATGAACACGTGCTTTAGTCGTGACGGTAGACCACCTGGTTGCCCGCCATTTTTGTTTTTTTAAACCATTGGAGAAAATGAAAAGGTCGACTTAAATTCGTCCGATTTCCTCTTTGGCAGTAAGGGAGGCATTCATAAAGGAGGTTGCACTGCTGTTATGGAGCTGTTAATCACCTTACGATGAGGTAAGCTAGGAAGAATATCGTATTTGGTACGTGTTGGTCCCCAGTCACTTTCAGCCACTTGGCCTTGTCCCAATGTTTTTCAGTTGTGACGCCGCAAGCTGGCAAAACCCATCCCAGTGCCACCCAGGTATGCGTCACGATCCCGAATGTAGGTTATGAGGACGGCGAGATGGGGATTATTTAGTGCATTAACATGCCAAATATATTACGCATTTCACAGTAATTCCCATACAAGGTCGACCATGAAACACTCAGACAAATAATTAGTGAAACTATGAGTACATTTTTCATTTCTTGTAACATATATGAAACTATTATACTTATTTCAAAACAAGTCTTTTTTATACATCATTCAAACATTGGCTCTACTCCGCAATGATGGTCACGTGTGCGGTTACGACGGGGAAATTACAAATTCCTGAATTTTCCTCGGAAAACCAGGTGAATATTGCAGTAATCCTACCTCTAAAACAAAAAACCCGACCTAACTTGCAATGACTGCTATCAACGTAGTACATGGGCTGTATTTTTACCGATCTAATTAGTGTCATTTCGTCTAATTTGACAAGAGATTCCCGGTTCAGATTTTTAGATGTCAAAATCAGGAGATTCTACGGGGAAAGCATAGATTTTCCCTAACAAATGGCACGGAGGTGGCCGTTTTCGTTTCGTTTTGAGATGAGAATTAAGCTGTCATGATGGAAAATTGTAATTTGATCGAACTGCGCATGGGTACAACATTAATTGACCTTGTGGATTCATAAAAAACTTCTCAGACTCTGAGCATGATGAGTCATCAAGCAAACTTCTGGTTCACCGAAGCTAGCTGGCAGTCGTTGACGTCATTATAGCGGCGGCCTTCACTAATTACCTAATCCAAATTTCTAAACAAGTGTTTGTGTACTATTATGCCACAGTTTTTGGATCGGTGGCTCTTTTTCTTGGAATTGTTCTTCGGCAACAAGAAATGGTTACCTTTTGCCTGAAGAAACATTTCAAGATCCACTGACCAATGAGATTGAGTTATCCTAATACTTTGCAGCACCGATGGTATCCATGGCAGCTATTACATATGAACCTTTCTTCACACAACAATGTTTAAGTTTTGCAAAGATCGTCGTTGCCCCCCCCCCCCCTCTCCTTGTGACTGGAGAAGCCATTGATCTGTTGTTCAACTATGAAGGAATTCAGCTAGGTTCTAAGGTATTGAATAGCCGTCGGTATTCTGAACATGTTTCCGCCTGCCCCCAAAGTGCTTGAAATATGCAACTCTGTCTACCCGTCTCTTCTTTGTCATGGGTATGTTTATAGAAATCACAGCCTGTAGGAGATGATGTCTTGAGATGGATAAGAGTATTAGCATTTTACTTTGGAATATGTAATGAATAGTGGATATTTAGGTATTGGTAATGTATTCAGCTGTGGGGTGATGCCTCCTCTGGGTTCCATTTCCCCCGCCAGCCAGTAATTACGAAAAAAATTTTAAAAAAATGAAGAATGCTATTATACATTCTTCTTCCAAATACAATTTTCATCACCTCAACTACATATTTCACATTTGTCTGCTTGCAGATCAACAAAGGCAATTACTTTAGTAGTGTGTGTGTGTGTGGTGTGTGTGTGTGCCCGGGGCGTAACGGGTTCACTTGTCCAGGGGGGCAAATTCCCCTCAGTTTTTGAGGCGATTTTTTTGTGGATTGGATTTGATTTCTCCTGGCCAATTTTCCTTCCCTCCTTTCCTCGTTGAGATGAAAAATTCCCCATGAGTATGCAAAAATCCATAGAAGGCATCTACCCAGGGGAAAATGTCATCCCACTTCTAACCATTGTCGAGAGCCAGACTTCTTTTTTTTTTGGGGGGGGGATGGGCAAAAAGTTTGGTAAATGCTGGCGGGAGGGGGGGGGGGCAAAAACTTTACAAATTTGGATGATTTTTAACAAATGTTGGCCCAGATTCACTGATATTGCCCAATTTGAGTGATATTGCCCAAATTTGGTTTATTTTTGGAGCGAAATATTTGCTGATGTTGCCAAAAAATGCCATTATTTTTCTCCTGGCGGCGGTGGGGGGGAGAAGAAAAAAGGGGGGAATCCTCCCAAATGGCACGCGCCACCTGCTTCCAACCCGATAGTTCAGCCAGGGAGGAACAACTTTTGACCCCGCCGCCCCGCAACTCGGTCGGTACGCCACTGCCCTCACCAACACGATTTATGTTTGCCTGTCCACAGTATTTCAGCTTGCCACAGCAACACTTTTTCTTTAACTTCCCTCTTATTTTTCAACTGAGCCAAACGTGTTGACTCTCACCTCTTCCTCTGTGCGAATTAATTGACTTTAAACATTGTAAAGATTCATGCAACTCTGATCCCTCCTATATATGATGGGATGATAGAGAATGGATTATTCATACAGTCTATGAGCTTCTAGAGAAACTACTTAGACATTAACACAACACTGGATCATATTACTTATAGGATGATGTCTGACCTATATATTTTCCTCTGGCTATTTCTTATAAAAAATAGGTTGGAGTATCATGTTCAATTAGAATATGTTAGACGAGACTAAAATGTAAGTATTTTTAGACCTGGTGGTGTGTTATCATATTAAATAGCACGCGTTGAACCCATTGTGGTTTGGGTAGAAGTGTGACCAGTGAGATAATGATATTGTTCGTGTTATATGAGCCAATAGACACCACAGTAGGTTTAAAAATAATACTCTAATTATTGTAAGAACTTCAAGTTGCAGTCAGAAAATAAGTTTAGCATATAAGATTTCAATTGCAACAGCGAAAATGGATGGTCACAATTTAATTATATAAAGTTTCATCTTGATTGACACTGACCCTTAAGGTCTCACATCGATTTTCAATCTTTAAAACAGTTCAAAAGAAAGTCCACCCTTGACAAAGTGTATTTTTCTCGAAAATTAGGGTCCTAACCTGTGACAAAAATGTAAAATCTACACGGAAATGTTCCATGTTTAAATGTGCAAAAAAGTTAATGCAACACGTTAACCGTCTCCTAAAATAATAGTTATTGTGCTCAGATAGTCATTTTAAGAGGGGACAGAGTGAGATGGGAGAGGGGACGGGGGGGAGAGAGGAGAGAGAGAGAGAGGGGCGGAAGAGAGAGAGAATTTCAAAGTGGTTCACAAAACTCAACAGGATGCTAAAATCCGGTGTTTTCACTTGGAGGTCGCTGAATTTTCACATAATCTCAAGAGTCCCATGCATGCCATGATACATGCAATACCCACCAAAAATGTTGGCTTAGATCGGGTAAAATTTCAAGGGGTGCTATTTTAAACGTAAAGTGATCAAAGACTTTTCAAAATAAACTTGATTATCGATGCACTTTTTCAAGTGATACTCTCCAATTCTGTCTTGGAAAATGGCAAGACGTGTTTATCAATAAGGTATTCAGATGCATTTTACCCAGAGCTTATCTGTTAGCATTCAAATTGTATGCATCATGTACAATCCTTATAAATAATGGCATCAAGGGGCTCATAAGGGAGCAGCAGAAATCGGGTTCAATTTCTCTACAACAGGCTATTTAAAGCAGTATGCTTTTTTGTGATTCTTACAGTTTTGAACAGTTCTGCAGCATTGCCAGCAGGGCAGTGGGCCTCAGAACAATGTTTCGATTGAAAATAACAAAGAAAAGATGGATAATTCATGTTAAATCAATCCTTTTTGCACCCATTTTGCCCTATGACTTTTACATTTTTGTCTGTGGTTAGGTTATTTTCTGCACGTACCAGTAACTTGCTTTCTAAGAATGACTGAATCACTTTGTTTCTGCACATCCTGGTAATTGCTCCACTTTTTGTATTTTTATTCTATGGTGTTAATTCCATTTTAAAATAATTTAAAACCTCTAGTATTGCATTCATCCTATAAATACCAATGCTAAAACCAGTCACGAGCATGCTTATTTCTGTCAATTTCAAGTGAAATTAATTCCTTATTTTAGGCTGTGTTTTTTTTTCTTCAAGTAAAAACTTCCAACTATATTTGCTCATACACCATTTGTACACATTTGGTCTAAAGATACACATTCACTATCAGCAAATTAACTATACACAAATCTGGATTGAAAATTCAAAAACTTTTGTATCAATTTGATAGGTGGTCACTTATTAAGAGCATGTTACTTATTAGAAAAAATATGAGCTTTTAAATGTTTCAATAATCTTAGATCAATCATTTAGATTCTATAACCTGAGTATATGTCATACTGTGTAGCATATGAGCTTAGTATATATCATACTGTGTAGCATATGAACTGACATTTGCTAGTTGTATTCGTATTCCATTGACAATATATACCTTATAACACTTGCCTTGGTAGTACTGATAAAACTATAGACAGTATTTCTCACTGATATCAAAAGTAGTTCAATTTTGATATAAGCAGGTAGTGGTAAATAAGTGCTGAAGTCTTGAGAAAGTAATTAATTTAAAGCTTTGATGCAAATGCATGGACACATGGTTGTGGTAAGCAACTTGAATATGGAGGATATTGCCACTCAGAGAATGATGTAAAATAAGAATATCTTAGTTATTAAAGGGTTGCACTAGGGTGACTGTGAGTATAGCCTGAAGCCAGTGGGAGTACCGAGGCAGTCGATCCAGAGGGGGCAAAATTCCCAAGTCGTCCCGCCAGAGGGGGCAAAATTTGTAAGTCGTTCTGGTGCTTTGCTCCAATTCAGTCTGTACTTGATGAAATGTGTGTGCGAAAATCGCCAAATTTAGGCTGAAATTGGTCAAAATTCCCCAAATAAGAGGGATGGAAATGCATATTTTGGTCCATATTGCCCCGCTTTTTCGAGCCAGAGGGGGCAATCAATGATTGATGATACACATAAGGCTTATCATTGCTGCATGCAGAGATATTATATTGAAAATTGTTCAGATGAAGTGCTAAGTGCCCCCCCCCACCCCACTCTTTCTGCTGCTGCTGAGTTTGAACACTTTTGAAGCATATATTTTGAATATTCAGGTTCAAAGAGTGGTAAAGGAACAGCCCTGGCCCACAGATGTTGCAAATTGTATAGCAACAATTCACTCCTGATTGTGCACGTTCACATGGAGATGGCTCTGCATATCTGGACAATGTCAAAATGTATTTTGTGCAAATTTATTAAAAAATGTTGTATCAGGCAGAATGCTTTCATAGGAAACATTAGCATTGCAAGATACCTTTTCAAACAATAGCAGATAATAGCATTGCCGCGGGTATGTGCAGAATCTTATAAAGGGTGTCTATGTGAAGTTATTGTGTGAACTGCTATTGCACATACTCAAGCCTCTGTGTCTTAATGGGAATTTAGACACAGAGTTCCTAGGTGTGGGAACTTCTGTGTACTATGATATGACATTTGTGCATGCAAAATATATGTTTTGTTCTTTCTAGGTCTTAGTCTATCATTTGAGATCAAATTAAAGGAATTTTATTGAAAATGAGTCTGACACTCTACACAGACGGATTCTTACTCGCAAGGTAGCCTATACGAGAGCTACACCATGTCTATCCCTACAGTTACTGCACAGTACACACTGAGCTAGTTGTGGTGCAGTAGCTGCAAGACAGGGCTTCCAAAGTCCAAAGTACACAGTTATATAGTTATTCAGTGATGTGTCCCTACAGTGCCTATCCTAATGGCTGACACTGTAGTTGCCTACTTGGTGAAGAGAAGGTGGATATGGTGTGGACAGTACCAGAGTAGACATGCATTTACTTCATACCTACCCCGCAGTTACTACACCGCCATTTGATAGTAGACAAAATGAGGGTACTATACACTTGTTCTCTGTTTAGCTTTCTTTTTTTTAGCATTTTTGAGGAAAATCATCAACCACTCCCATACAAGCACTTTGAAAAAATATCTAAAAAATAAAGTTGGCCACGAGAAATATCGTACACGCTGAGAGCCGGTGTAACCGCATAGCAACAGCGTAGACAGCTGTTGTGTGTACGTCTAGTAGGTAGGTAACCCATGTCTAGCTATGTCTACCTATACTTCCACGAAGAATCTCGCCGAGTGTACTTTAATTGATTACCGCCACTGAAGTTGGCTGGAATTAACTTGGATTTTAAGGAATTTTATATTTTGTCACTTAAACATACTATATTTTGATTACCAAGGGAAAAAGTGCTCAATAAGTTTAAGAATCACCAGACATTTCATGAACATGCTAAAAAATCCCGAAGTACTAGTGCTTTGTAGGCTAAACTGATTGTAAATGTCATGGTTTTTATGTGTTAGGAATAAAACTTTTGTAGGATCACATGACCATATTGAGGTGAAATTTCCCAAAACAGGTGCATTGTGGGATGGACTCAAAACATTCTCTGGATTATCACCAAATAGGCAGGAATTATTGGTTTTATTCTTCCATGTGTAAAAGTAAATCAGTGTACTTGAACGTTTCACAAAATTTCTTGTATTGTCTTCCACCCACGTTCTATTTCACTTCGCACTGTCATGAGGCCCGTCCATAATCAAAGTATAATACCAAAAGTCCTGTATACTGCACTCCCAATTGTAAGAAGACATAAAAAGTAACTTTTAAAACATCAAAAATTTCAAAACTTGTTTGCAGAGGAATGATGTTCCAGTTCTTTGTATTTCATTTGGGGATAAAGGGCGTCAGAGAGTCGAAAATGAAAAGCATCTCTTTTGTGAATCTTGCGAGTCTGCAATAAATGGCTTAGTTCTCTAGGGATCCATCTCATAAATGTCTGTCTGGAACTGGCCGTGTATATTTTCTTTTGAATGTATATGATCTATGAATTGCGTCGACTCAAAAATGAAATAATTAAATATTTAGTTGTTTGAGTGTAACAAGTTGTGCCTCGCCCCAGAACAGACTGTATATATTGCCACTGATGAAAAAGAATGTTGTCTGTGAATCCATCTGATGAACGGATATGGATTCATCGAATTTTTGCATCAATGTGCCTCCCTGTGTTTACATTATTGTGCCATTTTAATGTCCGCAATAGGAAAATAGTTAAAATTTTAAAACTATGTATTACCTATAGATTTAATCTGGAGCTTCTGTCAAAATTTGAACTGGATGAAGATAGTGCTATACATATTCATGGTGTCAAAAACTGTTACTTTTGGTATCAGTTGTGGTATCAATTGACCCCAGGTTCCCTTGATTCATTCAGAAGGGGAATACCCACCTAGTCTTCCATGTTGGTAGTCCAGCTGTTTCTATGCAAAATTTGAAATGTTTTTGAAACAAAACTCTTTTGCTTCTAGAAATACAAACAGAATTTCGCCTTTCTCGATCCTAACATGTCTCTTCTTCGTCACCTGAAGGTACTTTTATCCCCATTATTGCTTTGTCACATGTCCCTTTCTCACCCATGATTCCTCACAATATCAACATTTTTGATGTGTCTCCTGACGAAATATTGACGATTGAATCCAACCAAGACATGCCGAGTGTTAGAAGGCAAACCGAATGTAAATAAGAAATGGTTACATCTATAAGTGCTTATATTTACATGATATCAGATTTCTAGACTTGTTTTCCAGCAGCTTGCTCCAAATTATACAGGATAACCCAAATATCGATATTGATTCACTTTTTTTCCTTAAATGTCGCGACGCTTATTTCGGGTAAGTCATGCAAATGTAAACATTGTGAGAAGTACTGCAGGTGCAGGGCTTTGTAACCCTGCAGATAAAAATTATATTAAACAATCGTACCTTTTAAAAAGTAATCATGTTCGCCTGCCGAGTTTGACTAAACCCAATCTGCTTTACTTACATTTTGCAAGATTAAAGCAATTTACATAAACATATGTCTCACTTAAGTGGTTTTTCTGTTAAATTGTCTATTGTAATAGATTTGATTTGGCACCAAATTAAATTGAATGCTGTTTTGAAGACATACTTGAGTGAGAGACAAGAGGTATATTAATTATCTTTTGTGACATTTAAAATATCAAATTTTGAGAAAGTACACCTGATTTGTATGTGATAAAATTGAAAAATAAAACAGGAAATGTGAGTGAAAAGAGTAACTGCACAATAAAATTGTACATTTGGGGGCACGTCAAGCATGTCAAATCTTAAACCCTTTTCCCCTTCTTTTTATTTGCAATTCCTTACCTTGAAGTTAAAGGCACTATCAGTGATTTGCTAAATCAGAAAATAAAAAAAATCATCTAATATCAGATTTTTGCATTTTTTAAACAAGTATAGGTATCCTAACATACCCTGCAAGTGATAAGTTTAAAAGCAACCTAATAAGGACAAAATCGGATATTTCAGTCATTACTGGCCGAACGGACACTTACTACAACACGTATTTGAATGGGGATTTATATCTTTGAACTGAACCTGCTGTTTTCTTCCTTTTCTATCAATTTTTCAGTTGGAAAATATACCTTATGAGAGTCCTACAGACTTATCCTTAGCTTTTAAGCTATTTCTGCAAATTTCAAATATTTTTTATCTTTCTGATAGTGTCTTTAAATGCTCTCTATCTGCTATAAAGGTACTTTTAATCCCTGTTATATAGCAGAACTAAATTTGCAAGTCAAATTTTGGCAGATATGAGTTCAAAATGAATTTTGCTTTCAACAACATAAATGCATTTGAAGACATATAAACATTTTATGCTGTTTCCAGTATAACTCTGAAAATGCATATTACATCCTCAAAGGGCCCAATTGCACATAGCCTCCTCTATAGAACCTGAGATTTTACTGGAAGTGGTCAATATTTTGGTGTCATAAGAAAGCTATACTACTTTTCTCATTTACCCTGTGAAATCTTAGGGCCAAAAGATATTTGGTTTGGATGTTATGAAGGAAAATTTGCGCCATTTTGGTTGACCGATATTAATCTTACACAGTACTCTTTGGGGCTTACAAAATCCCATTTTTAGCTCTCACATAAAATCTGGTTGAAATATTGGCGTTAAACTTTACATATGGGTTTTGTGGTCAAGATCATTTAATCAAGATGAAACTTTGTATATTTAAATTTGGCCACCCCCTTTAAACAAACATGTCAATGAATTGACAATTACAATAACCAGGCCCAGCCTTTGCGTTTAAACATTAATATTTGATTGCCCAAGCAAGAAATTGTGTGTTTTAAACTTGGGGGGGGGGGGGGGGAATTTAGGGGGTCACACCCCAAATTCCACAAAAAGGGGGATGCAGAGGTCACACATCCGCAAATTCCCAAAAGGTGCCAAAAGACCCACATTTTTTGCTGAATTTTTTTATGAAGGTCCAAAATTTAAGAGAAATTTTTTTTTTCTGACAAGAAGAGTCCACTTTTTAAAGTCCCACACCCCTCCAAAAAATAATCCTGCATACAGGCCGGGATGGAATATAGAGCAAGACATCAGAAATGCTCAAAACATTCCTGACAAATCAAATGAGAAGCACAATTTCAAGTATCTATGAAAATGTCTGTATTGTTATCACATCATTTGCAATAGACTGAACGACTGACAGACTGCTACAAAATCATGACAATTTGAAATTCATGAACATTTCATATGAATTTCGCGAGGTATTGTCAGATATGGTAACATTTGGATACACTGACCCAAATCACTAGATTATTTCAAAAAGTATGTTACAAAATCTTGTAAAGTGGGTTTTTCATTCACCCAGACTCCTCGCTTTGATTTATTCCAAAAATTACATGTTGACATTAATTAGGTCTGAAAGAATGTCTGAATAAGTGAATGTTAATGACAGCATATCACAATCAAGGATTGCTGATTTTAATTACTTTTCCCCCAGCTGTATAATTATCTTCACATTAATGCTATTAATACCACCTTCCCAGTATAGTCCACCAATCTATGAAAATACTAGGTCACCTGGACAAAATTGCTACAGAAGTTTGTCTCTTTTTGCTGTAACTATCGTAAAGATCTCCCAACATACATATCAAAAAGTAGAAAAAGGGAAGCCTTGGCAAGACATGCAATTTGCTTTAATCTTACGTGACGTATACGCCCATACTTCGAAAAGTATAGCTCATAATGCATGTTTAGGGAGATTTTCCCATTTTTCTTGTTAGTATTTGAACATGTTTTGCATGGCTATGCTGTAAGTTGGGTAGCACTTGCATTATTGATATATTAAACGACGTGTAAAGCTGATGGTCTTAATTCAAGATGGCCGCATTTTCCCGCCAAAATTAAATTTTTGCATGTTAGATGATTTGTCAGACTGCAATCGAGATGGGGGAGATTTATTTAGCAATGATATCAGAGAGTATGTATTCAAACACATGGGTCAACTGGTGCAGGGGGTGGGGGGGGGCACCTCCCTATGCGAGTGATGGGTAATATGTGTCTCTGGCAGGTCGAAAATAAGTCGCGTTCCTTGGTCCTTTCAGATAGTGGCGTAACCACTTTGTTTGTCAGGGAGGGCAGGGAGGAGAGATATTTTTCAGGGGGCAGGCATCAGGGGCGGATCCGGATTTCTCATAATGGGACGCCAAAATTTTCGGGGTCATATGGTACACAAGCTGAATAAAAATTGGTCATCCCAGCAAGAAAGACTCAAGAGTTAAAGGGCGGTGGCCTGATCGCTAATAGCATCGTCCCCATAGCCCATACTCCAAGATTTTACCGTAAGTGGTCAGCATTTTTGGAATTTTCAATAAAGCACTACTTTTCTCATTTACACTGTGAATCTTAGGGCTAAAGGATTTGGTTTGGAAGTTATGAGCGAGAATGTAATCCATTTTGGGGGTGGTCGAACGATATTAATTTTACATACATAGGGCTAAGAAAATCATGTTTTTAGCTCTCCATGAAAACGGGTTGAATATCAGCGCAAAACTCTACAGATGGGGATTCGTGGTGAAGACCATCTATCAGATGAAAACTTTATTTACTTAAATCGGGTTGCCCCTTTTAATATATTGTTTATAATAACCAAAATATATGCCAAATGGCCACATAGGTTTTATGCACATTAGTCATGTCTTGTCATGTTTCCTTTTTTCTACTTTTTTTGATATGTTGTTCGGAGGGTTTTTTACAACAAGTTCAGCAGAAACCTTCTGTCGCCATTTTGTCCAGGTCATACCGTAGATGAGTGGACTAGTGGAATAGTCCCTTTTATTAGAAACGTGCATTTCCAATCTTTAAAACAATGTAAAACATGTGAAACTACAGTGGCAGGCCATTTGCAATCACAATAATTGCATATTCAACATACCTTTACTAATTGACATCCAAAATAAGAGAAAGTGAGATGGCAATGCAATCTCCCATAATTCTGAATCCTAATTTAAAGCAAGACTAGAGACCTGCAAATGTAGGTTAATCGCTATCATGGGGCCAATCCCGCAGCGTTACTAATTAGATAACTGCTGTTCATGCCTTGATTAGCCTTGACATAAAAAAGGTCAATTTTTAGGATATTATTCTTTTAAAATTTTTTTGAATTTGTTATTGAAGTTATTTCCAGTGGGAATGATCATCATTGCAACTTTACATTATAATTTTTCCACCGTTTTAAAATTGATTTAAATTGAATTTAAACATATACAAGGACATTTCCAGAAAGGGCACCCCGTTTTTTTTAATGACTGAGTTTTTTGCTATTAAGAATCTTACTTTAGAATGTGATGTAATTGTAAATCACACATATGTATAGAAAAGAAATTTTTGTTTTCCGTTGTGCATGACAGAAAATTAAGATGCTTCTCTACTAGTATGGACTGATTGAACCAGAAAGTTCAAATCTAGGGGTTTGCCTCTACTTGTTTTTATCCACTAAAACTTTTGGAACATTTAGTGGCGTAGCCATGTGTGGGCAAAGGGGCAAGTGCCCCTCTGAAACATTTTGAGGGAAATCGGGAAAATAAACACAGATATTCATGTTAAATCAGCCCCTTTTCAGATTCTTTTGCCTGGCGACTGGGAACGTTTTGCTTGTGATCGGGATATTTATTGCACCTACTGGGAAATTGTCCCCTCAGAACCACCGGGCTGGCTACAAGCCTGGGAACATTATTGGTAGGTGTTCTACAACTAATCAAGTACAAATTTAGAGAAATTTGTATTCTCATAAAATCTTCTCATGCTCCTTTAAGAAGACAAAGAACCACCTGAAGTTTGACTTGAATAAATTCCAAGATATATAGTTAAAAACCTGAACATCATTTGAACCTTCCATTTAATTTATAGTGTAAATAAAAATTCCTTTAAAAAGGAATTGCACGGTCAATCGTTAATGAATCATGTTTTGTGGCAGGTTATACGCATGTCAATGAATATGTCATATTAAAAACCTTTACACATACTAGATTTAAATAAAATCAAAAATCTATTGCATTTAAAGGCACAAAATTGCTACCAAAACATCAAAATGTTGCAGAATTTTGCACCATTGAGAGCGACAAATTCACAATGGGGAGAAAAATCACTTCATTTCTCCAATCCAAATCACAAAATTACACTTTTAAAAGCACAATTAGCAAGAAAAACAACTCTATCACTGCTGAATAGCATGCTTTAATTAAATTTTAAATACAACTGTATGAATTTTACTTTTTTAAAATGTTGAAATTCCTCACCAAATTCCCATAGGCTAACGTTATGGAACCAAGATTGATGATACTAATGATGGCAAGTCGGGGGGATGAAGTTGCGGATCACAAAGTGCTCCCTTTAATTTGAAATTTGGTCTCCCGTTCGCATATTGCTATAATATTACCGTTACACGAGTGCACAACCACCATTTTCGATCGTCTCCAAGTTTACACGTTGCCACAGTGACATTGGTGACTGCCGAATTACAATCACTAGCGGTTGCTCGCGCGAAGCCGCTAACTGATTTGAATGGAAGCGGTCACTAAACGGGTTGATCACTCTTCCATTAACGCAATATTTCAGAGACATTACAATATTTTCTCCAAGCCTTCTCCATTATTTGTCTTTATATGCCTCACATGTGTTAAATCAAGAGCTGTCAAGATTTAGGCCCCCTTTCTCAACATGAGCTATGAAGCCAGGTGAACATTACTGCAAAATGAACCGCTAGCTGATTTGAGCGGGAGCGGTCAATAAACGGGTTGATCACTGTTCACATCATGCAAAACTTCAGCGACATTACAATATTTTCTCCAAGCCATCTCCTTTAGGCCTATTTGCTTTTTCGCTGTCACAAATTCACACTTCACTATGCCTCAATCTGCCTTAAACATGTTAAGTCAGGAGCTATCAAGATTTCTCCCAACATTAGCTATAATGAGCCAGGAGGAAATGTACTGCCAACATGGGCCAGCCAAAGAACTCCCACTCCCAAAGACCCAATCAGTTGCGTAGCTGGGGTCGGAGAAAAGTGGCCACTAAGTGACTTAGTCAATCATGGGGGAAATGCGGGTGGTGCAG